>VWPW01024833.1:320873-338233 GCA_013389825.1 Crypturellus undulatus
CCCTTCCCTTCCCTTCCCTTCCCTTCCCTTCTCTTTCTTTTCCTTTCTTTTATTTTCCTCTCCTTTCCTTTCATTCATAAAACAGCATCTTTCAGGAAATGCCAGTTTATTCCTCCTCCCCTCCCCCAGTATGAAATAGATAAGATTTTTTTCAGCCATGGGAGTTCAACATGATTAGTATGCTAATATAGGAGAGAGAAAAGGAAATGGAGATGAGAGATATGGTCCTTTAGCACAGAAATGTGGAGACAACTAAAAGGAGGATCTCTGCTAATCAATTAATCTACAGTGGACCTAATGCTATAAGAAGCCATTGGGCATAAAGGGACAAAATTCTCTGTGACAGATGGCACTTGGGCTCGTGATATTACCGTGTTACTGCTCAAGAGCTTGTTTACCTCCCCTATAGAGGTAAGCAATAAAGCAATAAAATTGCTTATTTATTTTAAAGAGAGAGTTGAAATGCTTATTTACCAAATCAATCAAGGTTTACTAAGGCAGAACAGCCACAACCCTCACTGCCCTAAAATGCTGGATACTTCACTGATCTCAAATAGCAATTATCTATTGCAGCTTCTTGAACCCACTCTGACTGGAAAGAGACATTTAATTTGCAAATTTTGATGAAAAATGTCTTTTTTTTTTAATTGCTTATTTCCCCAATTTGAATTTTAAAACAAATGATTAACTAGAAGTTCATTTTTAACTTGCCTTGGGCAAGCCAGGAAAATATTTGTCAAGACCCAAGTCTGTCTGCGTAACATTTGAGTTGAGAAATGCACAACTGCTTTCAAGTCAACATTAGCTGTGACAGAAGCAAGACTATTATTTAACAGTAGCTGCAAATGTCAAAAACAAGCGGCGCCTGGCATTTTGACAAGCCAGTGTTGAAAAGAAACCACTTTTTCAACACTTGGTTAACTGCAGAGCAAGACGGCACAATTATCACAGGGTTTAGAGTAAGGCTTTGGTGGCTCCCTTTGAACTTACCAGGATGAAGATCAGGTTCTTCACAGCTATTTCCCGCTTGCAGCAGCCTTTGAGGCCCAACCACAGGCCAGACCCTCTGCCTTAGTTACGGCGCGTCAAATGAAAGGGAAGCTCCGCTCCAGGGCCAGAGCTGGTGTCAGCCCTCAGGTCCATTGGCTCGATGAAGACATCCCCAGAGCTATGGACACAGGTGAGTGTTTAGAGGTGCATGTTTTCAGTGGCAACTCACTCTCAGAATACAATGGAAGTATTTTTTAAAATAGGTCTTGTGCCCGGGCATTAATCAGCATTTTTTGTTACCTTAGAATTCATAACAGATTGTTAATAGAGTTACTATGATGAACAAAAAACCATGGTATTAAAGTAGTATGGAAAAACGAGCATCTCAAATACTTTCTTTGCATTGGGAGAGTAATTGAATGCTACCATGTTAATGTTAAAATACAATCATGGTTATTATATAAAATATTGTAAAATATCTCATGTGAGGAGGATACTCTTTTCATGAACTACAGTTAGCAGAAGGAACAGACCTTAATAATTTAAGAGATGCCAATGTCTTAATGTCTAATGATGAACATGTGTGTTATTTTCATTTCCAATACTCTGCTGTGTGGCTATATGGCCCCTGTGCTCAGTGTGCTTCATTACTTACTGTGACCTTGGAAAGTATAGAGAAACTAAGTCTGGTAGTTTTGTTGACAGTTTTCCAAAGTGGAACTATTCCATCCTCCCACGGACATTCAGGTCTGAGCACAAATGCAACTTCCGATGCCTCTGTCTGCCCTTTACTGCTAAAAGGTGATTCTTCTTATTCTTCTTTGGCAAATCACATCAAAAAAAAAAAAAAATCAAAACACTGGCATTGTGGACTGTACGAATACGGTGGATATATCCCTGTCTTTGGGACTGGCATTTCAACAGAGCGTTTAAGACCAACATCCATTTTGTTCCTAATCAACTTGATGGCCTTTTTCTCCCTGCTTTTCACACTCGCACAGCTTTTACCAAAGTGTGTAGAAGAAACCTGAGAATAAAAACACTTCCAGGAAGGGGTAGGCACCTCATTACTTTCTAGCAGCTTCATTGTTTCTTATATTACATTTCTGCGATTACTTACATCATACTGCATTTCTTATATTAGGTATAACTCTAGCAGATACATCACTACATTGAATCTCATCCTTGAAGCATCAAACTTCAAGATCTTTCAACTCCTTCTGCCCTTCAAGCCACTGCTCCAGCTGCCTTTTTGCTGGTTACGCTGGTGGGGGGAGCTGGCTGCTAAGGGAGGCTGTGGCCCTCGCTCCAGTTCAATCGGAGCGGGCACGGCTCCAAAGCAAATCACCAGCTGAATTTCCTGCAAGTGAAATGCTGAACAAGAAACACAAGCTTGAAGCAAGCATCTATGCCAACAAACCACAACAAGTAGCCAGCATTTTGTATTTGCATACTTATTAATCAGACCTGGCAGATCTGATTCCTACAAGCCCCATTCCTCTGAGAAGCTGATACACCATATTAGAGGTGCACATTTTAAATCACAGAAGATGGTGACAGTTTTCATCAGCAATGAAAGAAAGGCCGACTCTGCAGTGAATTCTTATTTGTGGCGTAGTTTAACATTTTGGGTGGACTTATATCACTTTAAGAAAGAAGTGAGGCCTGAGCAATTTCAGCCCTTTCAAACAGAGTGGGCCAAATTCCCTGCCAGCGTGAAGTGCCGAGTATCCCCCGAAACGAGCGGAGCTCTGCCAGGTCAGCTGGAACTTGGCTTTGCCTGTCAGCTCCTTCGGCAGCGATTGCACTTGACATGTGGCTCAGAACAAGTGCTTTTTTCTAAAGGAAAACAGTGCAGCCTTTCAGTGCTACCCCAGCCCATAGTTGCAGTAACTTTTATTAACTGTCCTTAACTCAGACTCATAGGTATTAGGGCAAAGGGAGAGTAAGAAGGAGGGAAAAAACACACATTCTGCCCTCTTTGGCACTCTAATGGTGGATCTCACCGCTTGAGACAAGAAGTGATGGTCTGTATGTACATAGGTCTGTAGCTAGGTAGCTCTGTAGGTAGCTTTGCCGAATGCTCATCCCAGATGCTCATCCCAGCATAACTGCATGAGGTCCCTCCCCGCAGAGCATACAGGTTTCTAACTGCACAGCTTAAAGCTGCTGCTACCAGCACAGAAGGTTGGGCGCTTGGACCTCGAGCTGGACATGCTGCAAGTGCTGCACCAAGGTGCAAGGCAGGCTGAACTCCACTGAGCTCCAATCTTGCTTAGGAAAAGTTTAGGCCTTTCCTATAACCTTCTCCTTCTCACTTGTCCATTTTGTCCCCTTCGTGGTACAGTTCTGGGCAGGTCAAAAACAATAAGGGTGAACGTACAACAACTGCTCAACTTCTGTACTTCAGAGATGAAGAGCAAGGAATGAAAATCTTCAGAAATGCCAACCTACCTACACTTCAGCCTGGATTCTGGTCCCCATCAGACCAAGAAAAAACGCTCCATCTCCCTCAGAGCGGCTTTTAAGCATTTGGAGCACAAACCCCAGGTATCTTGCCCAGAAAGCCCAAGCATTTTGTTTAACCTTTAGTTTGAGGTTTTGTTATCTGACTGCGGGGAGGCATCAGGACAAGGCTCTGGACCGTGTTGCTCAAAACACGACAACAGACACCAAACCTCCAGGCTGACTGTAGGCAGCAATTACTTTGCCAAGTGTTTACTATTCCATGACAGCACATTGGACTGACCTTTCATTTACAGTTTAGTACTGAACACTAAGCTGCACAATTACTCATGTTTTGCATTTAGTGCTGGCATCAAAACTAACAGCATTAGATAGCTATTCCCACTGTGAGACATACGTTCCCTCTGCCTAAGGGTGGGTGTACTTTTAAACACACTGTATTTCATATTTAAAACACTTCCGTAGGTTATACTCATGCATTACCATAGCCATCAAAACTTACCCTGCTTGGAGAGTAAAAAGCATATGCAAAACATCTGGGGCAATACAGCTGGTAAAAGCAGGCCCCTTCCTTATGTACTTGGAGAAATGGGAAGGCTGCTGTTGCCAAAGGTCCCCGCAGTAGACCCTGGTCTAGCCTAGATCTCCTGGCAGGAGAGAATGGCAGGAGGGATCGTACCTTGGCCTTTCTGCTTGCAGCGAGGGGCAGCACTGCAGAGGCGCAGCGGGCACCGCGAGGGAGCCGGCAGCGGCTGCGAAGGGCCCTCGGGAAGGAGCAGCTCTCCCTGCAACACCCTCGGGCTGAGGCTCGGCAGGAAGGACCAACGTTTTCCATTCCCAGGGTGGTGCCCGCATAGAGGTGCCACTCGTGTTTCTCAAGGAAAGCAGCTTTCCGGCACGTTTTGGGCTGAAATTAGCGCGGCGAGCTGATCGTGTGTCCAGCCCTGAGCAGGAAATGTCAAGTCCCTGGGTGAGACGCGGCGGGCGCAGGACTCTGCCTGTTGGCTCTGGCTCTGGGTAGCAGCTTGTCCCGTCGGATCTGCCCCTCCTTGCCCAGCCCTTCTCCAGCTCTGCCTTCACGTATTCCCATTACCGCTTTCCACATCTTCATTCCTTTTGCATGTTTTCTGGAGATGCAGACACTGCCCGTGGCCGCTCAGCAAATACGCAACGTTCAGCACTACACTGGCACCTCATAGCCCGACCAGTCATTAGAACAGCTATCATGGAATGGGGTTCCCTCTGGCTAAGTGTTCTTTATATTCACAGGGACTACATATACCCAAATCTTTACTTTTTGTATTGCAGCTAAATTCATCATATTCTTCTGCAGCTCAAATATTCCTATGGCATATTCAAAGGAGCAGCAAGTTTTCAAGAGCCGCTAATTATGTCAGAGCGACTGCTGATGTGATCTTGCTGCTTCCCCTTTTACCCTTTCTAGAGAGGCGTTATGGCAGCTCAGCGGTTATTATTATGAGATTACAGATAAAGGCAGTTCACTGTATTTTAAAGATCAATATAATTTTTCTTCCTTTTTTTAAAAAAATAAATCTATCAAATATGGTTGTATTTGTATTTAATGAACATTTTGCTTTTAACAGCAACTTGCAAGTTTAAACAGCATAGGCCTTATGAAGCTTAGTTAGTGAAGAAGTTATAGTGCTTATAAAGTTGTATCTAAAATATACCTTATTCATTCTCTATTGAACAATATTTTGAAGACCGTCTAATATTATAATTACACACTTTACAGCAGCAGCATGTTCACAACACGATAGTTAAGGCGTGTCAGCATTCTTAGCACGAACCTTTTTCAGCGTTTGAACATACCAGCCATAAAAACACAATGCAGTTTGAAAAAATATGGCATACAGCATCTCAGTCTTGTATCAAATTTAAATAAGAATAAACTAAAAAAAAAAAATGTATATAAAAAAGGAGTCCACCCAAATGTATTTTGGATGATTGCTGCCTTTGCACAACCTGCTCAAAATTTCAAAAATGAAATTTAAAGGACATCAGTTGACAGCACGGTCCAATCAGGTTTGCATGAACGTGAGTGCAGAAGTGCTGGAAAGCGATGCCATAAATGCAGTGACCACTTCTCTCACACGGCACCTTTTCACATACGTAAGTTTTGTTCTGTGTCAATGTTTAGAGGGGCAGGTTAAAAGAGGTCTGCGCACACCGACAACTGGTCACAGCGGCATCGCAGGCCGCCCAAGTCAGCACCACACTAAGCCCTCAGTTGTGGAGTGAGACATGCACATCAAGATGTCTTATGCCACTCCTGCCTTGATAATCCAGGAGGGCTTCACTGGGCTGCAGAATGTGCTGAGACCAGTCACCGAAGGAGAGCGAGCAGCTGAGGCCAAATACTGCGAGGCAAGGGACCCAACGGCTTCTCTAGTATGAGGCCAGAATCCATGTGTGGAAGCTCACCCTAAGCTCATGCCTTGATGGCTGGTTGGTTTCATTAACAAAACTCCTTATTGCCACATGGTTTGCTTGGAAAAACAAACAAAAAACCCTTCAAGGCTAGGATCTACTTAAACATGACCTACCTTGGGGTAAGGTAAAGCGCATCTCTAAATGCTTTCTTGAGGCAATAATGCTAAACGAAAATGTGCTTAAGGTGCTGAACTGTCACAGAACTTAACAAGCTACTGAAAATTTGTGGAGCTGCAGAATCAGGTTCTTTATACATCATATGCTTATTGAACTTCTCCAGACAGAATGTTTGTGACCATCTCTTTTGCTACATGCTTTTGGAAGCACTCCATTGCATACTTCTCAGATGTAGAGATAAGCATATAAAACTGAAAAAGAGTTGCCTCTTTCAAGCTTCATGTCCAATACATACACACATTTATTAATAAAAATGTATCTAAACAGCTATTTGTTCTTTGGACCAACTCCAGTCTCCCTAGGTGACTGTAACATGTCTTATAAACCTTTCATGGAAGATTTAAAAAAATAATAATTCAAGACAAAAGAATACATTAAAACAACATCAATACAGAGACAGAAGAGAGGAAATGGAGACAATTGCACTCCAAATTCACTGCTAGCACAGGTCTGCAGAGTCTTCTTCAAGGTGGCTTTTTGCATTCTTGCACAAGGTCTTTTCTCTTACTGATCTTAAAAGGGAGCTGCAAAGACAACAGTGGAAATTGCACGTACATCCCCAAATATGGGTCAAGCTCTAAAATCCCTATTCTTAGGAAGGGAACTGATTAGCAGCCTATTCCAGCTGGTTTACCAGACTTCCTGTGCACATGCACGTGTAGAGCAGGGATAACAGTATTTATCTACCGCAGAGTTGCCGTGGGAAATGCATTGAAGAGTGCCTGAACCATGGCCACCGCAACAAGAGCTACATCAGGACCTAAAGTACAGCCTCAACTCCTGCTGCCAAGCACTGTAACAGGACTATCAAAATTAACATTGGTGAAGAAAAGTTTTATGACAGTAAATGCTAGTCACTGTTTAGTTTTGCAAAATAACAACTGCCAAAGCTTCTTTTTTTCCTGTTTAAAGAACGGACCAACACAAGTTGGCATAAGGGACTGTAGAAGAATGACCTGAAATGCATCTTATTACTCAACATAGCAAGCAGCTGCAGAATCTGTCCCCACCTGCTGATGGTTCACATAAATCAACACCCAAGCGGTGTACGCTGAGTGTGCTGGGGGAAAAGAATCAGCAAACAACAAGGTTTCCATTCTGGATTCGGTGACAGGCCATAGTGGGCACACGACAGAAATGGTATGGTACTGTCCCATACAATCCATACTAAGTTTCCTCACCTATGACGGGAACAGGAAGGATGATACAGCAAGTTAGTAGGCAGAAGTCAGTTACTTATTGCATCAAGGCTCACTGTGATCCATGAATTTAATACAGATATTACTATCATCAAGTAAAGATCTTCATCCCTCAATCTGAATTCCCTGTCCTCCACTGAATTAAAGAACAAATTCTTCAAAATTTTCAAGATAAAGTGAAGCAGAAGTTTCAGCTACAGAAATGTAGTGCAAAGGTCAGTTTGGCACTGCAACATTGTGGACAGACAAGAATTTATGGTAAACTCAGTTTAGCTTTGGAAAAAAATATCCTATAATCAAACCAATATTGTCAAATGTATTGCATACTAGTGTAACTTCACAGTAATCAAAAATCAGACACCAAGTTTCTATAGAAGCAGCAATCACAGATTGCAGTAAAATATACTATTCAAGGGAAAAAATTGCATTTTGGCAATTTCAGTCTCAAGTGTTCCTTATGCTCTTCCGACAGTCATTTGTCAGATATTTTCCTCTTTAGAAGGTGCATGTGTTTCTCCTCAGTCCTCATGAGACTTCTCTGCTATGACTTTGCATTCATACTGAAAAACAGAAGTGGAGAGAAATACTTAGTAATGATAATTTACAAAACTAATAAAAAAGATCTCTATGAAGGGAAATTATCTACAAGGTAAGAAAATAGCTCAGTTTACACTTTGCCCAGATGAGACTGGTCTGCATAAGTCTGTGCACACCATGTTAACTCCAACTTTCAGCTCTATGATTAGCAGAAACAGCAGTGCAGACCCAGGGGCTAGCCTGACTTCTCCCCAAACACAGAGCTCTTCTGTAGCTGCTGGTTTTGAACGGACGGAAAGTACCCACTAAGGGTGCCCAAGGAGAGCGCAGTGACAGGCTGTGCTCTGAAGAGTTCCACTGCTTGGAGCAACAAGCCCTGACTGCAGCCTTCACCTCACTCCACATCCACGGGTCAGCTGGCTGGTGCATATAGGAAGGAAGGAAACACAGATTAAAATGCTCATTACAGGCAATCAGACTTCCCTTCCCAACTTACCATTGCCAGTTGCCTGCCAATATTGCCCATAGTTATTCCACCAGCAAAAAATATACATGGCAGCCAGGAACGAACATAAAGGAAATCTGGAGATGTGTATCTGGAAAAGAGCATTTGTTCTTGAGCTCAACCTTGTGTAACACAGAAAAACAGAGTATTCCAACCACAGTAGGCAAATTCATAAATTTCAGTATGAGGATGTTTGAATTAAGAAAGCCATGTATTGTGGACATTTACATACAGCAAATAACAAAGAGGCTTCCTATTGATTATAATCACATTTATTAAACTACCAAAAGCTTGTTATGTTGGTGGTAAGGTGGCAATTTATTGAGGTAAATAGCTCCCAGCTAAAAACCTCACTCTTACAAACATGTAAAACCTTTTACCAACAGTCCAATTTATTTCATCCTCCAAATTAAGTGGTGGCAGCTTTGGAAATCGCATCAGATTCTACTCTTTCAATTGCCGTGAATTTATGTTATAGTTTCAAGTGAGTATCATTTAACCTTGAAGTAAATACTTACTGATAAACTCCATTGTAGACCAGAAGCTGTGACACCAACGTAGCCAGGAAGGCAATTCCTATGCCAAGCCCAAAGCCACTCCGTGATCTATCAAATGTCCACCACAGCCCAATTGATAGGGCTGCTAATGTGAGAGACAGCTGCATGTTGTTGGCAAAGTCCACTTTCTGTGTTGTTTGTTAAGGATAAGCATGGAAATCAAAAAAAGCAGTTTTCTTTGCTCTAGCATTATTTTCCCATAAGATTACATGTCCTTCCATAAAAAAATTATTTCATTAGACAATATAACTATCAAGTATAAAGAAAAAAGCCTTGTCAGCATTATGAGTGTAATGGGACACTGAAGACTTCAGATATTATTTCATGTTTAGAATCTTAGCACTGTACAAGTAAAGCAAAAACACTACACATCTGTCAAACAGAATACAAGAATTTTGAACAAACAATACTCATGTTACTGTTCAGTGTAAAGACATGACATCCTCACCTGCTCCTTTAGTATACTAAGCATGAAATCTTAAATCTAGCATTAAACTGTTCCAAAAGGCAGGGATCTACTGAAATATGTATCTGTTGAAGTTAAGTAACTCTTTTTTTTTTTTAATTTACATGCCAGTTTACATTCAGCAAATTAATAGTGTTAACATTTTCTATAAAACGAAGTGTAAATGATGTCACTGTGAACTCATGCAAATCAACGTTGAAATCAGTTTCATCAGCTCAGTGATAAAACTGTGAAGCCCCTGCAGACATTTGGCAGTGCTTCCCTCCTCAAAATACTGACTCAGCAGAAACACTGACTCAGCCTCACAACTCCTTTCCCAAGCATCATTTTTTTAACCAGCTCATCAGACCTCAGTCCTCACGGGCTCTTCCTCGCAGAGGAGGCCCTGCCTGCAGACACCAGCACTGCAGGGGGCTCACAGGGTGCCGGGGACGGCACCAGCCCACGTGGGAGCAACCTGCGACCCGGAGCTGCTGAGGAGAGAGGGACCACGGGTTCTGTTCCCGCCTGCTTGTGCGGGGACGTTCACCAACACCCCCACTCTGCAGGAGGAACATTCTGCATTGTAACGTCCTGGCTGACTTCTAATTGCTCTTGCTGAACGAGCCCAGGAACAGTAACTACTTGCTCAGTGTCAAGGCCTCGATTTGTTGCATGGGGTAACAGCGCTTATTAGCCCTGGAAAATGCTTTGGTGGTCCCGGGTCATAGCAGGTCCAAAGTGCTTATGTTTCACTGCTCATCTCAAGACTGGACTTCAATTTCTAACTACAGTGTTAAATGAACACTGACTTTTATACATCAAAGCACTTTTTTTTTTGGCAATACATAACCTACAAGTATTTCTCCACATTTCTTTCAACTATTCAAAACAAATAAACCAATACTGAGGCACTTCAGTGAAAATATTTTTCAGAACCAACTGGTGGGACACCTCCTTCCTTGCCTATTACTACTACCATTTAACACTAACACATATTTTGTACTTCCTTTGCAAAAATGCTGCAGATCACATTTCAACAACAATACATTAAGATCAAATAAATAAACTTTGTTTTACTGGAAACCTATTTGCTATTGACAATTTCATTAGATTACAGGATACAGCACTGGCATGATTTATACCCACAAAGACTGCTACACATCGCATTACACTGGACCATTCTCTCTTAAATTTATGTGGTTCTCCCAGATGTTTGTCCATGCACGGGTACAATAATCCAATCACAGCTGTGGAAACATGAAAGAAAAACGCCCCAAAAGTTAAAGCACTGGCAACATTTAGCTAGAATGAAGACTATCTAGATTTTTGACAATAATTGTAACTAGCAAAACAGATGTTGTTAGCATAAATATAACTATAGAAAACACACACTGTAACAAACCAGGAATTTCAAGCATAATTTTGTTACTAAAAAGCACTGTAAAACTATCTTCCATAACAGCAGCAGTGACTTGGCAAAAATACCGAAACAGAGATAATCTGAACTGAGGGTGGAAGATCAGAGAGTTCTGCACCATAACAGAATTTGCAGCTCAAGAGCAGTAACTGGTTGCAGGTTGGCATTTTTGAAAATCCCACATCTAAAGCATGCAGTGTGGTTAAGGTAATAACAAAACAAAAGCACTATAAGAAGGGGGCAGTGTGATTTATACTGTCAATATTTTTTTTTGTCTTCTGTTGTTGTTAGGAGCAGTTTTCATTTGGATAATGCTTTTCTTTCCTCACACAAGAGAGGAAGCCAAGAGTCCACAGAAGCTGCTGAATACACAAAGCAAATAGGACTTTCAGCTCCAAGGAGGTATTATGCACTTTGAACATTTCTTGATAAATGGATTCTACACTGTAGATGCAGTAAAAAAGACTGCTGTGATCACCACTGAGGAATAAACTGTTGCTTAGTTCTAAACTTGTGCTGCAGGAGCAAAGCAGAGACTGAGCAACCAGTATGGAGTCTAATACCTTCAGCCTGGCACACTGTTGGGAGATAGGTTATGGCAAATGCTTTTTATTCTGCCAGACAGGAGTCTGATCTCCAGGATTTAGGAAATAAATCACCAGCAGAAGGGAGAGGAAAAAAATAGCAATTCTCTTGCCAAAGGCATTAGGACAAACTGATGACTAATATCAGTGACAGATGAACGGTCTTCTCAGAAAGCCACCTCGATCGCCACTGATTGCAAATATGCAAAATACCTTTATTCTGTTCCTAGTAACAAACCATGCCTCATTCCATCAAAATTATGAGGCCAGGAGAGGCAGAAAGACCCTGAAGGATCTTCTGAGATGATGACAAGCTTAACGTTTATGATTTCACTACACACAGCTGCACATGTAATATTATCAAATGCTCTCAAAAGCACATAAAGCCCAACCTGACTTGATTGTGAAAACTTTAAGTACTGCAAGTTGGGATTTTGTCATTTCAACCCCCACAGAACCCTTGAAAAAGAAGTATCAAGTGCTACTGTTAAAACAGTGTGTGAACAGGGCTTTAACAGAATAGCATGGGTATTTCTATTTATTTTGAATTATTCACCCTTCTCACACTAGGGACATAGTTAGGGACATAACAACAGCTATTTTCCTAGTAGTAACTACAGTCAGTTACATCCACATGCTAAGAGTCAGAGCACCCGAAGTCATTCCTACACAGAATGAAGAAGAAAAGCTGTTGAGCAGCTAAGTCCTGTCACAAATACGACAAATCAAACTATATATAAAAGATCAAACCTTTCTATATTGTTTGTCAAGTCAACCAATTTAAAGTGTAAAAGAATACAGCCATTGCAGGACACAATCAATGAATAATCCACAATCTCAACAAAACAACGGAAAGAGGACTAAAAGACAACTAACAGATCAAGCAGGTATGTAACTGTGACCATAACATACCAAATGCATTTCCACAGTACAAGTCAGATCCAGAGAGCTAACTAGAGGGTTTCCTTTCAAATCAAGCTGCTCTAGGATATCTGTGGTGTAATATTTTAACAAGATAGCTAAAAGAAAGTAACTAGATACTTGAAAATAAAAGGCATAAGTATTATAATTACCAAGACAGTGATGCCAAACTTGACCTCATTTATTGAAAATGTATTGAAAATAACCAGAAAAGTGATATTCTCAATTGTATTAAAATCAATCTTCAGGAAGATGCTGCCTTTACTACTAAGGTTCACTAAAACAGAATCCTCCAGTATTAGCTGCTCCCTTAGTAAAATGTAAAATTGACCCATGTGATTGGACATCTTCAGAGTCAAGCACAAAGCCTAATAGCATTAGGCTTTTAACACAGAATCTCTCTCCTGATAATAGAGGATGAAGGAAGAGGGAAGGTTTATCTTACCATCGACAGCAGACATCTCACTTAAACTATGCTCAAAGTCAAACACAAAATCCTCAACTCCCTACAGGGTCATGGGAGAAAAGGAACAGGTTCACGTCATCCAATTTCATGAAGGAATTTAACTAACAGGCCCTGTTTTGTAACATGTTTTCTACAACTGCAAGCTGCATATTGGGCCTTACCTCCTTGAGATACAGTCAAGTCTCTGATCTTTACAGGTAGAGCTATACCTCAAACTAGCAGAACAAAACTGTTTGGACATGTGCCTGCATATCTGTAGTTATATGAAGAGGTAAGGAGGGGACACAATAGCTAGTAAAAGGCAGTGTTGCTGGAAAAGGAATTTACATTTTCCTCATTTTTGAATTCTTCGTAACTACCTTATGAAACTTTCACCTCCACACCAGGCACACTTACATGGTTGAACTTACCTGACGCTGTGCCACAGCAAGGTGGCACCCACCAAGCTGAGGAGAAGATGCTTGTGATGACATCAGGGGGAAAGAGAGTAACATTTCTCTGGATCTGAAGCAAGTTTAATACTAATGCAAGGAATACGCCAATAAAAAACAGCACTACTCCACGAATTACCAAATTCATGCCATGACTGGTTACGGATGAAATGTATGGACCACACTTTTTTGGTAAGGTTGGCATTGCATCATTTTCTGCCATGACTTCTTATGTTCTCAGAGGCATCCAGCAGGCTGACTGAGGAGGATTCACTTGTAATCAGTACTTTCAGTCTCTTCAATTAGGAGATAGCCAAACCCTGAAAAACAGTAAAACAAGGCTGAAAAAAAATGCCCATGTAAGTAATATTACGCATATTTATCTTACGTAAACCACAGATTGCGTTATGGGTATTTTCTTTGGAATTTTCATACGGTACAATTAGTTCCTTGAGGAACAAAAACTTCATTAGAACCAACCACAGCTACAAAAATGCCTTCAATGAAAAACACCAGCTTTGTCTACTAGAAAACAGAGAAGGATAAAACATGTGACATGGGATAGCTTGGAATTTGAAACCACAGAAGAGTAAATAAAACTAATATCAGAAACAAGGGCTTGCCTCACAATAAAAATATATGTAGATTTAAGGTAATAACAAGAGATGACGTAACTCAGAAGCAAGTAAACACAGCCCTTAGTTCCAAGGCAGCCACTGAGGTTCACCAATCTTTCTTCTTTAAGAGAAGCCAGAGAACATTTCTCAACTGGTAAGTGAAATCTGAGAAATGCTTTTCAGGGTGGAGTCAGCACTTCAGCAATCTGAAACTGAATCAGTTTTTTTGCCATCACAGGTATGAGCAAATAATTGTGCAGACCAGAGGAAAAGTCTCAATACAGAGAAATGCTTACCAAAGTAACGTACATTTTGTGAAAATTATCCTGTGTTACTACAAACCATGATTTTGATCAGGTATCAAAGAATCTGAATGCAAAGCAAAAAGGCAGCTCCACCTACTCGTGCACCTGAGAGCTTCCTACACGAGCAGCTCCGCGTGCACCCTGGGCATGGCAGAGATCCCGCCCTAGCCACTTCAAAAAAATCAAAAATCCTGTCAGTCAAAAGTCTTGTTGTACACGGCTTCAGTGTCACACTCATGTATAACACCATTCTGACCGACAGCTTAGCCACCTGGAACTCTGAAGAGAAAAAAAAAAAAAAAAAGACGTCATTTTTAAATCCGAAGCTGCCAACCGGTGGCGGCTCTGGTTAACTCTTACTTATGGGCACGCAGAGAAAAGGGGATGGAGCAATGGAGCACCCTTCCCCTCCTGCTCAGGCTTCAGCAGGTGTGAGGAGGCTCTCCAAAGGCAGAGGGGCAGCGGGAAGGAAGCAGAACCCTACGGCATATGCAGAGGAAACACCAAAAATGAGGTTAAATGCATCCAGGCTGACTAAGACACTCGTCAGCCTCTTCCTGGGTCACTCGGAAATCTCCACCACTGGAAGAGCGCCAAGAGGCGAAACAAAAGCAAAAATTGTTCTCATCATGCGCAGCTTCCAACTGGCACTTTGGGGAGGCAGCAGAGTCCTCCAAAGGGCACGGGATCTTCTTCACACGGCTGCTTCGGAGCACTGCTTGTAATTGCGAACGCATCCGGAGGGCAACCGCGCTGTCTGGCTTCCCGGCCAGCTCCCTGACTCACTCTGAGCACTGACACGTCGGTGTCGGAGCTGACGCTGGGAATGCGGCACATTTCCCTCAAGCAAAATGGAGGTGCTCCAGACTTTTTTTTTCCCTTTCTCCAGAAGGCGTGGTGGTAGAGCTTGGTAATATATTTAGCCTCCAGGAAAGAAAGCACGGAGTCACAACTAAATTACAGTTACAGCTGGGGATCTCCGTCCCTTCGGGTTTGGCCCACCAGCTGATGACAGAGATACTGAGAAGTTACAGGGAGACTTTTAAATATATAGCATCAGAGCCTGTAGATCACAATCATATATGAACTTTAAAGCAATACTGGACTTAACAGGAGCTTTTAAACCAACTCTAGCCCCCTCACTGTTTCTACTGGAAAACATCACTGCTTTAAAACATCAGCGACCCAGTGCTCAGAAGTCATCATTTAAATTTCCAGCTCTTCCAACTCATCACATGCTCTCAAACAGTCCTCTTCCCTCTCTATCACTGTTGGAGACAGCAGTTATTCTCCTTCTTAGCCTTCATTTCCTCAGAAAACAAGTTGAGTTCTTAATTTGATTTCTCCATTTCATTCATCATCCTAACAACTCTTGGTGCTTCCTGCAGTTTGAAGGCCACTTTTTTGAGTACGCTGATGTATACGATCCCAGGTTCAGTTCTCATGACCTTGCACAAGGAAATTCACACTTTTGCATCTCTATTTAAATGAGCTCTTCTCTTCTGCTGCACCCCTGGATCACACGTGCTTTTTTTACTGTCATAAAGTGACTGCTCACATCCTGTCATCCCAGTCTTTCTTCTTTCCTCTCAGTGAACTCCTTGCTCCTCTGCTTGTCTCCAGCCTTGTATGCTGAGTTTCATCCCATCTGTATTATTCCAACACCCAACGGCATTCAATTTTTCCCTAGGATATCTCAGTTGCTTTGGCCTTAAAGCCATCCCAGCTTTGGATGATCAGCAAACATCATGACTTCAATTTATTTTGTGCACCAAGGTCATCATTTAAAGTATTAAACAAGGGAAAATCTATTAATAATTTCCCTGCAGCCATTACTTCCCAATTTCAGACCATCTCTTGGTATCTCTCCAAAAAGTCTCTCCTTCTAGCAATTCTTCTAATTACAATGATCTCCCACTTAATTAAAAATTCTCAACCATCCCACACGGCACTACATAAAATGTTGTATTGCTGTAAACATAGTCCAGATTTCTGCATCTTCTTTGGCTAGAAATGATAGTTATCCCATAAAAGCACAAGTTTATTCTGGCATAAACCAGTTTCTGTGTATAAAAGCAGCATTTACCCAACTTTTTGTTTATTTAGTGTCATTCAGCACTTCATTGTGAAAAAAAAAATCAAAATATAACAGGGCTTTTCTCTCCTAGAAAACTGCTTATTCTTGTTTTAATACAACCTCTGCAGCTGCAAGTCATTCGAAACACTGTGGACACCAGCAACTGCCTCTTACTACAGCAGCCCTACGAGAACAAGGACGCCTTAGTGTGCGCTCAGCAACAAACATGTTTGTAACAAGTCATGCCACGTCTTAAATTACTAGTATCACTTCCAGCAGTGGTTTCTGTCCCGGCCTCTTGTCCTAAACATATGGCTCCTGTTTGCTTTATTACAGTTTCCTAATTTCCTCTGCTCATTTGGCTCTGAGACCTTCTGATAGAACAAAAACTAAGGCGCACAGCAAGGCAAGCGCTGGCCAAAACTAATATAAAGATTCTTAAGATTCCTTAGATAACCTGGTCTCAAGATCCTCAGGTAAGCAGGATACTCAAGAGTGGAAGGTATTTGCTATTGCCTCCTTTAAAGGAAACAGAAAACAGGATTTCTGAGGAGGACATCAGCACCCTGCGCTGGCCTGGGAGGGCGACGTGCACGCGTGTCGATGGCACCGTCTCATCTCTTAACCGTTAGGTTTTATTTGGGGGCTCCCCTTGGTCAGAGACAGCTCCTATCTGGAGGCAGCGCTCCTTCCGAGCCCTTGTCTCGCGGGGTGAACCCGCACCCTGCGAGGGTGCCCAGGGCGCTGCAGGTGCGGGGCCAGGGCAGCGTCTCAGCTTCGCCCTCCCCGTGCCGAGACCCTCAGCTTCGCCACCGCCGCTTCAGCGCCCCACGGAAGAGGGTTCTGACCCATCGCACCATGTCCGGCCTTATGCAACAAGCAAAACAGCACCCTGGCCCTTTCCAAAACACTGAGTCACATAAACAACCCTTGGTGGAAGGTCCATCCGGGAGCGCTCCCTGCGCCGGCCGTCCGGGAGCGCTCCCTGCGATTCCCCTCGTTTCGCTCCTTACGCGGCTCTGACACGCGGAGAGGGGGTGGAGGTGGCGCGGGCAGGAAAACCAGAAATAAATAAAGCGGGGACAGAGCGGTTTATTGGAGCGCAGAGGCCCCCGCGCCGCTCCGAGCGCTTCCCCGCGCCCGCCGGGGCAGAGCGGGCGGCGACACCGGCCGCGCAGGGACCGCGCTCCCCCGGCCGCCAGGGCGCCC
>VWPW01024833.1:338301-372643 GCA_013389825.1 Crypturellus undulatus
TGGCCCGGCTCGGCTTCGCCCGGCCCAGCGGAGCGCCCCGCTCCCCGCCCGGCCTGGCCTGGCCCCGCGCTCCCGGCCGGGGCAGAGCGGGGCGAACGGCGCAGAGCAGGAGGCGCCGCCACGTACAGCGCTAATGGCTGCCCACGTCGTGCCGTTAGCCTTCCTGTTTCAAAATATACAGCGTTTGCTTTACCCCTCCTTCTAATTTTTCCTTTCTTTAGTTCTTATTTAGTTTTTTATTATTATTATTTTTCGTGTAATTTTTTAATTTATTGTATTTTTCTTTACTGTGCAGTGTAGTCGCCCTGTCACTAGGCTCAGCAGCTTCCCCGTGGAATCCGCCCTGGCCTGCGACGCTGCGGACTGCAAACACGGAGACGTCAGGGAAAGGGAGGACAGCGGGGTCACCCGCTGAACGGAACCACCAAGAAACGCACAGGGCACGGGAGAAGGTGGGGCTGCCTCTAAATGAGGGGCATTTCAAGGGGAAAAGCAAAAAGAAGTGAAAGTGTAAAATACGGACGTGTAAAGAAACACTTTTTTTAAGCGTGCTGGTTAAAAATGGTTATAAAGAATAGATGAAAGCACAAAATTCGGGAGGTTTCTGTTTAACCTGTTGTACTTGGAGATGCGGTTTGCTACCCAACATGCAGATAGCCTCTGTGTGCCTTGCTTTTGCTTCCAGCTTAGTTGAGTGTAGTTACCTGTGGTTGTGTAATAAATATCACTCGCAAATTTCAGCAACAGACACATTTACCCTGAGGAGCCCCTGCCCAGCCCTCTCTTGTGAAACTCTGCAAGATTCAGGTACTTCTGTGCTTAACTTTATTGATTAGGGTGAAAATGACTCAGGTCGTTACTCCAGAAACCACATTTTCATCACCAGTTTGTGGCCTCCTGGGGAGAAGGTACAATATGAAGCACAAAACAGTTTGCTTTAAACTTCCCTAGCATGAACTAAAGGCATAGCAATAAAAAAGGACATTTTTGCTATATATTTATGATTGCGACGGAGACTTAGTAGAATAATGTTCTATTTGTGTTGCTATTCCAGTAATCAACTTCGCATTCCACAGCTACTAAATACCATCTATAAACAAAATTTGCAGGCGACATTCACTCAAGCATAGTGTTTAATTGCAAAGATGTGCTACACCTTTCCCTGTTGTGGCTTCCATTCATAGTGCCAAAGTGGAGATGCCATTACAATTCCCAGAATAACGACGGGTACCATGAAAATTGTTACTGCGCTGGCTATGGTGGCATCTCCCGTGACAACTGTGTTTTCAGTGCGC
Source organism: Crypturellus undulatus (assembly GCA_013389825.1). Taxonomy (NCBI): domain Eukaryota; kingdom Metazoa; phylum Chordata; class Aves; order Tinamiformes; family Tinamidae; genus Crypturellus; species Crypturellus undulatus. The sequence continues at coordinate 339,597 of VWPW01024833.1, forward strand.
TGACACAGATATATGGTGAGAAGCAGTGTCACATAACATTTATAAATGCGCAGGGTGATATATGGGTCTGTGATGGACGTTTTAGGAACAGAAAAGAAAGGAATAGACTTACAAAGGCAGGAACTCATTGCTGCTTAGATGAGCAGGGAATAAACTTTACAATTGCAGTTACATTGCAGTTTGGGTGTTGTTGTTCTTTCTTTTTAAAGAAACAAATTTTTACCGAGTAGTTCCTAGTAACAACCTAGCATAAATATTACTAGTAAAGGATTTTAAAGTTATATGAGAGAAAATAAATAACTAGAACTGGTATAAGTCTGTCTCTAAGGCTCTTGTGACATTGCCTGTTTACACCAGCTAAAGACCCAGTCCTTATATCCCTCTGGTTATACCCATCCATCCTTGAGAATACAATTTTGTATTGAAAAAAAAATGGGGGGAGCATGAGAGAAAAGAATAGGAAAATATAGCTGAACATGGACATCTGGCCTGCGGGGAATGTCATTTGCCCTGACTTGGACTGGAATCGCTAGGAAACAACAGGAAAAGCATATTTGGAAAGCAACACAGGCTTGTTTCAATACCCCGGCTGCCCAACAAGACAGAATATTCTGGACTTAGTTTGAGGAAATAAATATTTCTCAGTATACGATACACAAAGCCAATGAAAAGCTGCTCAGTACAAATCTGAAGAGCTTAGAGTGGGCACGGACTTATGGAACAAGCAGAATTGCTCTCACATCCCTAACAGCAGCTTTCCAAAACCACCGCTTTGTCCAGACCTTCAAGCCTGGTTGTTTGTCAAGACTTTGTCAAACCTGGTTGTTGGGGCCAAGGCCGGTGTGTGAAGGTGTGACCACAGGAATAGAGGAAATGAAGGAGAGGAAGACGGATGGATGGATAAGAAAGATATAGAAANCGAAGGTGTGACCACAGGAATAGAGGAGATGAAGGAGAGGAAGACAGATGGATGGATGGATAAGAAAGATATAGAAAAGAGAGACAAGAAGACAATGGGCAGAGAAACCTGAGATCTGACTCTTTCTGTGATAAAATGACCAGACTATTTATGGCTTTCTGTAGAAATCTGGAGGTGATTCCTTTAGGGTTTCCATATATAGACAAGGGGAGAGCCCCAGGCCAAGGCTATTGCTCTTTTTCCAAAGGTATCCCTTTTTTTTTTGTTTGGCCAAGCTTTTGTATTAGGCCAAGCTTGCTTTCTGTGTGGTATGTGAATGAATGTGGAGCTCTATGGCATAGTCAGGCCTGTGCATCCTGAAAACCTATGGAATCCCCCAAATAGGGGTGTGAACTGTACAAAAGTATGGCTCATAACCAACAGCGCTTTCACTACAAGCAACACTTACCCTTCCTTGGGGCCTTTGGCTATTACAGTTTAAAAAAAAAAAAGATTTTTTTAAAATCAAAAAAATTCTTCAGGAATATAAATTTCCTTCAAAACCATCTTGGAATTTCTCCATTCAGAAGGCTCCTGGAAGGTCCTCAGAAAAGAATTATAGAACTAGGCACATTTTCCTCAAATGTGTTTTATTTTACCATTTGAGGCTTTTTTATTATCTCTTCTATCAGCAGAAGAAGGTGGTGTAGCCCCCGCAGTTAGCAGACATCTGGGTCAATGACAAAGATCAGAGTGGCTGGAAGTCTTGTAACACCTGGAAATCGTGCTGGGCAACGAGGGGCAACAGACTGCAAATGATGAGGGGTCCTGGCATGAGAACAGCGTGCAGTAGAGAAGCTCTCTCTGATTTTCTGACAGGGTTGGCATTTTAGAGAAAAACAGAATAAAGAAACAGTAGCAATGTGAAGCCATCAGGTGCACTCTTTCATATGAAAAAGGCTCATGCTTATCTTAGGTTAGCAACAGGATACACAATCCCAGGGATGATACAAAAGGTATTTCTTGTTTGTTTGCTTTATTTATTTACCACTTATGAAAGATACCGTGTTGCCAGCTCCAGAGGCTGAAGTCCCATATTGATTTACTGAAAGGTGCTTCGTGGGCGATTGCCAGGGCAGCTCAGCCCTGATCTGCTTCCCCTCTCATTCAGCATTTGCTGAAACAGGTACCCAGGGAGCAAACAGTGCCAGGCAGGGTCGTGGTTCCTGCGATATGGTCTGCAGCCCGGGAGCCCCAAATAAATGTTGTACCAAAGGACTGTGTGATTTTAAAAACAATACTGAAAACACGATGCAATCATCACCACATCAGCATGTGAGGGGGATTTGGAACATGGGATTTGGAAATGAAAGACTTCCTATGGTGTCTGATAGCTCCGAATGACATCCAGATTCAACTGGGAGCCTAAACAAAACTAGAAAGCTTGGACACTGAACTTCATCGGAGCAGTTTTCATTTCAGAGGAATTCCTGTGAGAGCATGGTTGGACAAAAGCAAGGAGGCATTTCAACTTATTTCCTAACAATTTTGGTGTGTGTGTGTATCATAAGTGTGTCACTTGCTAAGAGTTAAAATAAGGTTGGTGTGGATGAGAAAATGGCATGAGAAATGTTGACAGAAAAACTGCAGTCTGGGAATGAAAGCAGTCTTGCAGAGAAAGTTAAGCCATTTTCTGAACTCAACTGAAAATATTTAAAATATGCGTGGCACTGAAAATAGTAGAAAATAGTTTTTCTATTAATATATTTAAGGTTTGTGGGTTACCAATTTCTCTGCAACCTGCAATTCAGATCCTTCCTTCACTCTTTTTCCCACTCTCATTCCTTCTGTTGTCTCCCTTTCCCTCATTCCATTTGTGGCATCTCAGATCCGCAAAGAATCAAGATTCTAGGATATGCATTTGAAAAGCTCCCACAAAATACCATGAGGTTGGGCATATAGCAGTTGGCGCTGGCAATTTTGTTGACTGAACTTACTTCTGTTGCATTGTATTTATCGAGATACAGACCTTGTATTTTTGTCTACAAGAATGGGCTTATTTTGAGATAGAACAATATTTTGCCATTGACTGCGCTGATACGTAGTGAGAAGCAGCCGTAGCACGTACTGAGCAATTCCTGCTGCTCATTTGATGCATCCGTCTTAACGTGGAAGAGAAGCTGTCTTCTGAAGATGGCTGCTTCTTTCCTGCAGCTGTTGGAGAAGGAGAGGACAAACCTGCGTTTAGACACCTAAGTTTTAGGCCTCAGAAGAAGGCGATAATGATGTTGTCCTGCCTCATTTGTTTAGCACGGAGGTTATCTGGGTCAGCGCCGAGGAACGTCTGTGCTGCAACTCATCCCAGCTGTGCTGGATGGCAGTCACTGCTGGCATTTGACATTGCTGGAAAGGGCACATTACAGAGCTGTTTGGAAAATGTCTGTTCCTTCTAGCCAAGAGAAATTTGCAAATTTTCAGTGACAATTCAAACAACAAGTATTCTCTCTGGTTCCCAACAGAAATATCTCCGTTTTGCAGCATTTGGTTTCCTCTGAAATGTAAACTTTCCCCCTGGCAGCTCATAGCATACAAAATGCGACATTAAACAAATCAACAGCTCGCTTAGTAACACAATTTTCCATTAAAGATAGTTTTAATAAAATACATTCCATTAGCCATAGATGCTTTTGACAGTAAATGATTCAGGTAGTGTATCATAAGAATCAGGCTCCATTTCTGAAACCCTTTACTGCATCCCAGATATGTGCACGGAGCTGGATGAGCTGACACAGTCCTGCAAAAGACCCTCACTCACCCTTGCAGGCTGCAGCTGCAGGCGGGGGTGGGGACTCCTGAAGGTCTCTAGATTAATGCTAGACACCTATAGAGAGGCAATTGCTCTCCAAATCTCTACAAAGCCACGTCGTATCATATGATAAAACAGCTAATCTGATGCTGCTAATAATGTACCATGTGCAGCCTCAGGAACGTGGTAAGAAGTAAGCGGAGGCTGGTGGTTGGTAACCTGGTAATGCAAGAACGTGGGAATAAGTGGAGCTAAAGGTAGCAATCAACCCCACGCAGCCCTCCCCGAAGCTATAGAAAGACGAGGAGGATTAATAATAGTCTGAGTCAGCACTGTTATTTTTTGAGTCACAGAAGCGCACAGAGCCATATACTTCTGGAGTAAAGGAGATCCAGAGAAGAGCCTAATATAAAATAGCATTACTTAAATAATATAAATGTTAGTAAAGGGTTGCAGGTTTTGAAACCTGTTGTAGAATTCCTCTGGCCTGAACTGTAGATTCCTCTGGCTTAAAAAAGTTGAAAGCCTTTTCCTCCTTCCTTCTAAATTTGCTGCTTTCACTATAATCTTTATGAAAAAAAATACAGGAAACAGTTGTCGCGCTTCTATAGTAAGCAGCATCTTGGACTTTGCCTTATCCCTTTGTTCCTAAGCCACGAATTTTGGACCTGAGCTTCTGCTGGCATTGTAAATTTACCCTAGTGAAAAATTTAGCCTTCACATCGCAGAATGAAATAAATAAAATCTTAAGATTGTGTTTGTGTTTGGATTGTTTCTAGTATTTTTGTAGTTATTTTTTTTCCTGTGTGCTCCAGTGATTCATTTATGAAAAAAGATGATGAGATTCAGGCTTCTGATCGTGTTTCCATTATCCAGGAATTGAAACACTCTGAGCAGGCCAGGACTTGCATAAAGATAAACACACATACCCAAAGCGAACACAAATACTTTAAACTCAGAAAAAATATTAGCACTTATGCCCTGTGCTACTTACCCAGCAGACCTTCCACTGTGGATTTATGACTGTTGTCACAGTACTTTCTTCTCTGGCCTTTCTGGAAGAAAGCTTTTCTAAGAACTAAATGAATTAAATTCTTAAAGATTGTTAAGCACACACACATCTATAGGTATACACATATAATTAATAAGCAGATGTTATAGGGATTTACCTAAATCCAAAAGATTAAATGATTAGATAATTATTTTAAATTTAGTTCAGATCTCTTTGGTAGATGCTGGACTCCACACAACATGATTAGTTTAAGACCCTCAGCTTGTCAATAATTCCTGACAGATAGATGTTCTCCCTTCCATTCCAAATACACTCAAAATCATGTGTTGGTTGCCAAAAAAAAAAGAGGGAATTTCAGGTCTTTTTGAATCTGCCCTGCTCACACAGTTTCTCAACTCTTAGCTCAGTATTTCCCACACTGGTGGTGCAATGGAATAAGAATCACTGGAGTTCGTAGGGAAACCTCTGGAGATTGCCCAGTCCAACCCGTCTGCTCAAGCAGGGCAGCTACAGCAGGTTGCCCAGGGCTGTGCCCACTCAGGGTTTGAGCATCTCCACAGCTGGAGACTCCCCAGGCTCTCTGGGCAATCGCTGCCAGTGCTCAACAGACGAGAACTGTTTTCTTGCATTCAGGTGGTATTTCTTCTGTTTCAGTTTGTGCCCATTGCCTCTCATTTTGTCACTGGGCACCATTGAGAAACGCAAAACATGTCCCAATTTTTTTTCATGTTTTGTTGACAATGAATGAGCAATGTTTTGTTGACAGTGAACATCTGCTGCTTCAGAAAGAATATCTTCCCTTCATAATCAGTTATGATCTTTCATCAAGTATCTTCAGATGAAAATTGGTTTCTTGTGGCCATGCAAGAAAAGTGGCACGTTCACTGTTTGCTCTATAAGCAGAATTTTCAGTTTCCCTGGTTTTCTCTTTCGCTGCCTATAAATAAGGAGTGTTGTTCAAGTTTTATTTTTCCTATGTGTAAATAGGGAATCTAATTCTCATTTGGAGTAGAGATGCTTCAGATGCTTCAGATGCTTGAGTGATGTTTTATTGTCTGCTTTGTTGACAACTCTTCTGGCTCTTCTGAAACCCTGTGGCTTCCATTAGACAGTTCTATTCACTGGACGCCAGTGGACGATAAAACAAGCTCAAGGACAATGTGTCTGTAGAGCCCTACAGAAAGAAGCCATTCTGCCTCCCGGCTCTCACTGGTTTTCCCATATCCTGGTGTGCCCCTCACCAGTGTATTTTAATGGAGGAACTGACCTTTTAACATATTTCTGTTACTTCTGTAAGGCCCAAAGTAAGGTCTCATTAGAAAAAAAATTGATTGCTTTTTTTTTTTTTTTTCCCAAAGGGGAAGGTGGGCTACTAAGATTTCAAAGACTACTACCATGCTGTTGGTGAATTCTGTTTATATGCTTTTCTGGCAGATTACTATGGAGTACTTGAAAATCTCTGCACAACTGAGTGAAGTGCTCTAGAATCTAGACTGGTATTGGTGCTAAAGATGTAGGAGCTGCCTGAGAATCGGTGCTGAGGGCTAGAAAGGGTTAGCCTGTCACTCACAGCAGGAACACAGGGCAGAGTAAGATAGCTGGTAACAAAAGAACATTTCTTTCATTCAAGTTGGAATTTATGGCATTGCATAAGCCTGGTTACAACACCGGCGCTGTTTACATTTCCATTTGGTCTCATATTCTGCACAGCGATGTGGATTTATTTACATTTACATATTTTTAGCCCTCCCACTCAACCAGAACTGTAGCCATCTGTGCCTGGAATACTTCTCCGTAGTAACTAGACGTGGCAATTCAGCAACATCTGCCTGTCATACATCTGCCTCTGCTGGAGTTGCCCAGAGGTCCCCTCTCCCTCTGAGGGATCAGCTAGAGCTTCAGATGCCCTTCAGATAACAAGTATCAGTGCGTGATTTCCAAGGCGATGCAGGAAATTTTCTTTCTTTCTGGAATGCAAGCAAGAATTTTTCATGTTTCTCACATATTTTTCTCTGTAGGTAAGGAATATTGCAGAACATATTAGAATTACTTCTTTCCTTCCTAAGAGTTTACATTTTGTTCCTCAATTAGAAAGTCAAGAAGCGGGAGAGGCCATAACGTGGATGCACTGGCCTCTTGTCAAGAAACCAGTTCTGGAAAACTTGGCCAGAAAGAGTGGGCCGAGAGGGGTTTTGTGGTTGGTTTATTTATTTATTTATATATTTGATGTGAGGCCTACCACAACACCGTGACAGGAATACACGGTGCCCCAGCCTTTGGGAGAGGCAGCGTCTCCTCGTTGCGTGTGAGTACCAGACAGGCCGTAACCGTGACACCGAGAAGCTGCTGCAGCGTTTGCAGGACCTGACCTGAGGCTCCTGGCTGCGGCAGTCAGCTGCTGCCTGCCCAGACGGGCGCTGCGGGAGCAGAGCCGGCGACACGGGCCGCCGTGAGCAATGATGGCAGAAGTAACCCCAGCTGCGCGCTTCGGTGGCTACCTCCTTTCCCTATTACATGGGAGACATGCAGGTACTGCAAGACGGATGCGGTATAAAATATAGACGTACTGGATCCGAAACCAGAAATAATGGCACCACATGAGGGGTAGCTATAAATGAACGCTCTTGCAGAGTGATGATAGTGTATGCTTAGCCTGTTCCATCTCTCCCCCTTTAAAATTACATACGCTATTTACAGCATCTCTCGGTGGAGTGGGGGGTTATTTATGTTGTTGTGTGTGCAGCTAAATGTCAAGAAATGACGTCATGCGGCATTGCTCCGTCCCGGGCTGAAGGTGCAAGTGGAAAGACATACAGAACTTTTGTTTCTTCTGTGACAGTCCAATCTATAGATACGTATGAATTGATAGAACTAACCTTTGGTAATACCCACAATTTTCTGTAGTTCTAATTTTTATTGTGCCTGCTGCCTGAAAGATGATAAGACTTATTCATGGAATTCACACTCCAGTGGTTTGATAAATATATAACAGGCTGAAAAGGAGTTTCTTGGTGCAGTGCATGTTATTCATCAGACCTCAGTTTTCCTTGGTTTTGGTTCTGAGGTTTATTCTTTTTTATTTATTTTTTTATTTGACATTTTGGCTGACTTCTCTGATCCTCTTCCTACTGATATCCACAAAGAAAAATGGCATTTGGGGCAACTAAAATTAAATACGCCCTGACAAAAAATATGTTTATATACTTTTATTATATTATCTCTTATTCTCTATCTGACAAATGAGGATGAGGGAATATTGTAAAGTGATATTCTATAGCAGGCACAATGCTTATCAGTTATTTTGCGTTGACCTTCTGCCTTAGAAAATTAATTCACTTGAGCTGTTCATACACTAGAACATTAGGGAAAAAATAATGTTAGCACTAGTGAATATAATCTCTGCAGGAAAGCTGGGCAATTATTCAAAGGTCTAATCTTATCTCTTGTTTCATTTTTATATGGCAAGTCTACATTTAAAGTATTAGATAGAGTGCGCCGCTGCCCAGCACCTTCCAGGCACAGTAAATAAATGCCGCTCAGTGCCACCATGAGTGAAAGAGCTTTTAATGAGCAGTGTGAGCAGACGTGGGCGCCATTCATCATCCTGTTCGGGCCGATATTGGGGCTCTTTTTATCGGCGCTGCTCGTCGCGGTGTCATCACCTCTGGTATAAATCTTCCGTCAGTGTCTGTCGTCCCCGTGCCCTATTAAACTCTTGCTCTCACATAATCACCGCGTGACCTTTGGATGTCTTTCATTACCCTCTGACCTGAACCCTGCTGGCTTCTTGTTGGTAGGTAAATCTATAACATGACATTTGCTTATGGCTCAACCTTTCTCGCTGCTTAATAGTCTCGCCTTTCAATTTTATTTTTTTGTATTTTTTTGTTGTTGTTGTGGAGCACAAAGATAGTTGCAATCTCAAACAACAGCTTGGATTTCAAAGGCTGGGACACAATAGTCTCGGTTAAAACATGCCTCAGTGTCCACTAATCGACAGTCTCTTATTTTTCCATTGCTGCTTGCTGAAACTCATTAGTTGTAAATTGATGCAAGGTGTCAGGCTCACAAATAATATTTTTGTTTTGGAGAGAAGTTTGTTTTCTCCTGCATATTCTCCTCTTATTCTGTTCCCCTAATCAGGGATTTGGGATTGATTAATTAAAATGTGCAGCTGTGGCATTTTAGCTTAGCCTAAAATTTCTGCTGCTGTTTCTGCTATTACACAGTAATAATAATAATAATAGTAATAATAGCAATAATACAAGGTTTAGTTCTCATGAGGATCAACCTGAGCTCGAAACTCGTTATGCCAGGGCTTTGTGTTGCCAGTATCTCACTGCAAAGCCTTGGTCAAGCTACTTGCTTTTTCTATGACTCATTTACCTCATTTGTAAAACGGGCCATGGCAAAACTCCACTCTGCAGACTAAAACATGAAAAATGGCTTCTATTTACCCAGCTGATCTCCTTTTGTGTGCTCGGGAATCAGGCCGATGCTCTTATTAACCCTGCTCAGCTAAGTGTGTGCGCAGAGCTCAGACCGCACGCAATTTCTATCCCTCCTCCTCCAGCCCTACCTCCCCGCTGTGGTACTGCGGCCCTAATTACAGCTAATTGTAATGAGTGCCAATTAACTAAAACTCAAAGTGATGATGGGGATCTGTGAAGGCTTCCGAGAGGGATGCTGAGGGACAGATGCGGCAGTGACCAGCTCCTTTGGCCAGTACTAAGTGTCCGATGTCTCTGGTGTCTCCGAGACAGGAAAACAGATGCAGCCACGAAGGAAATGGGGGGAATGGAGGGAACTGTGAGGGAAGCTGTGAGGAGAACAGAGGGTAAAATGGCTATTAGGGGCTGTCTATAAGATGCTGGGTTCTTTTTCAGGCTTTGGAAAGTCCGTGCAGCAGAGAGGCACAGAGCTGCTGGCAGGAAAACTAATGGGAAAACCAGAGCGGATTTACGGCAACGTCTACCGCATTTTCTGCTCAGGGGCTGTAAGTCGTCCTTGAGCTGTGCCCATGTAAGAAGCGATTGGATGGCAGTATCTTCTCCTCAACCATACTTATCCCTTTAATTAGGGTATCTCAACGGATTTGTGTACTTAAAATTAATTCAGCTAACTTGCATAATGGTTGCAATGTATCCTGAGCCATATAACGCACACACACTCGCAAAATCCACATCTTTATGATTTTGCTGTCTGGAAAGCTACAGCAAAATGCCAATAGCTTCTGCGGAAATTTTGTCTCTCCATTTCTTTTTGCTGCACTCAAATACAGCAAATAAATTATACATCTATTTCCTGCTTCAGTATGAGGCTGTCTTCTCACAGCTGGAGGGCCCATCTCTTCTCAGCTCATGATCGAGCACTGGAAAAAAAAACAGGGCGTTGGGAATGGCCAGATAAGCCATTTGGCTCTTCCTTAATGTGCTACATTTTGGTACGGAATTTTCCCCCTCACTCCTCTTTTCCATCTCTTTTCATTTTCTTCTGCGCTTGGGTATTTTTCTTTTGATATCAAAAATGGCGAATAACCTAGATGTGATACTTTGCACTTGTCAAAATACCTCAGACAAGTTCTGTGGGTAGCTAATGAAACTATAACGAGCCACAGATGTCAATGTACAGACATCCCTGGTGTCAGGAGACCGCCAGCGCTGGAGGTCTAATTCCTACCATCCACCCAAAACAGTAGCTTTCTTAACTCCCTGGAAACAGTAGGTTGTCTTGGACATCAGACATCGCTGCTGCAAGGTGGCCACACAGTACGTGGTAGGACCAGTGGGCTGTGGACGACCAGAACATGGTCCAAAACGTTTCAACTGACTTGTGATGCCTAATGCTGGGTATGGTGGATGTTAAGTAGCTGCAGCCCTTTGGTGAGGAGCAAAGCGGGCAATGTAGGCACGTGCTTCAAGGCCTCGCATGATCTTCCTCATGTCTAGATCACTCCTGCTTAAGGTCCACAGAGAAACCTTGAGATGTCTGTATGAAAAGACATTGCTGTGTTGATGAAAACATCGCTCTGTCTTACTTTATGTATTCAGTTCCACCAATCTCATGCAAAACAAATTGCAGAGTCACAGAATCACAGACTGGTTGAGGTTGGAAGGGACCTTAGAGGTCACCTAGTCCAACCTCCCTGCTCAAGCAGGGACACCTAGAGCACGTGGCACATGTCTGCGAAAACCCTACCAGGCAGATGTACAAAACAAGAAGAAGGGAGTTACAAAAGCAGGGAACAAGAATGGGAAAATACACTTTATTATTGTTTGGATTTACAAATACTTTAGGAAAAGCTGCCTGAGGTGGAATTTAACTGAGTACAGTTCAAGGAACTTTTGTAAGAGGTGAATTTTGAAGAGAAGCATATATATCATGGACTCTGGCCATGAGATGCCTCTGTCCTACAAGCTTCAGTAGGACTTTTGATGGGGCTAGGGTGGAGCAGAAGATTTTCAATGGACGAGGACAACTGTGAGGATTTGGGATTACAACAGCAAAGAAACTCGGATGGGTGGTTAATTATGTGACCCACAGGGAGCACTGGAAGACATTAGTGGGTATAAAGAGGCCATATTTCCATAAATGACCATTAGTCTTCTGCAAATGTTCCTTGAAAAGTAAAGGAATGATTTTCTCTCTCCAATTAATCATCCTGGAAATCCTCCTTCGTGTAATCTTGAAAACACCGGAGAGAACTTAGTATCAGCAAATGTTGCCAGATGTACAAAATGGCAGAGGAATGTGTTGTATAAAATGATTTTGGGTGGCAGAAACAGGAGAGAAAGCCAAGAATACTGCACCAACATATGAGCTTTTCTATGAGAGGTGTTGCCAACCTCAGGAGGGAGCAGTGGATAATTTATAGGTTAACATTTTCTTTTTATGTGAATAGCATTTTTTCTCATTTATAGTTAATTAGGTTAAGCATGCATGGGGAGCGAGGGAGGGAAGACTTTCAGAGAGGATCTAAATGATTAGTAATTTGAATGAAGTAAAAGAATCTGCTGAAAGATGTAGCTCTGCAATTAAATGCATTGCTGTAACAAGTGTAAGTATCAGACAGGAGTTTCAGAGGTTCTTGCTTCAATTATAGCACCAGCATAAAAAGAGCTAGAGCATATTTACAGATTTGGTATGTGTACCATGTAACAAGTAACTGCTGCTTTATTTTGCTAGAAGAGTAGCAGTTATTTTCCAGCTATTTCCCAAGTTTATGTCTTCTGCACACGTTTATTGTCCTAGATGTTTGGCTCACATAGAGGATCATTTAAGGTGAACTCTGAAGTAAGGATGAACATTGACTTAACCACCGAGTTCCTTCAGATCTTCAATTCTTACCCCCCATTTCCCACCGCGAGGGCTGCGGTACCTCCCTCCTCTGCAGCATTGCACCATCCCCGCATCACCCGACTTGTTCTTTTCTCCCTGCCTCTGTCTGACGATCCAGCGTGTGGCTGTTGTGTCCAGAGCTGCCATGTTCCACGGCATCTTTAGGGTGGAAGACAGAATTTTTGAAAAAGGAGGAAAAAGACAGGAATTTAGTTCAATGTATTTCCATCCTCAGTGCTTTCCACTGCATAATTTTTTAAAACTCTCAGAAGAGCATTTCACTGATTTTCAGATTATTTTGCAGGTTACCTTTAAGTGCTGGGTACCGCTTTTAAATGTAAGTCCCAATTTAAGCATTTGATCAGAGGTTTCTGGTCATAAATTCTCAAGGTCTCCCAGCTTGTGCAGTGCTTCTGAAAATCAGGCAGAACTTTGACTTAGAGACTAATATAAATATAGACTTAACGGTTTATCCTGCAACACCCAAATAATCCACAAAGTGAATGATTTCTGATTTCAAGAAGAGAACGATTACTTATGCTGAGAAATACTGCCACTGCCATTGCACATGAGCAGTTCCACATGGAGAATTATTCAAAGTATTTTAATGCCTGTGCTACGTCCATGAAAACCATTTTTCTTCCTTTCTAGGTTGAGATCTGTAAAATAGCCTAAAAGAATGGAATGAGCAACCTCAGGGAGAGACAAGGAGAGGAGACCTCCGAATTCCTTTACGTTTACTGGAAGAAAAAACAATTTTACTGGCTTAGCCCCAGTATAGTCCCAGTTTAAATGCCTTGCTAAGCTTAATCGGTGGCAGACCTAGTAGGATCCAAGCCAGTAGAGCCAAGTGACCTTCTGAAGCACAGGCCTTTGGTCACGACTTTCATACACATGAGGGAAAAGGTCAGAGAAAACAACAGATCTGGCTCGTAGGGAGTTTGAATAAATATGTTGGGGTTGAGCAGCCAGAGCTGAGGACCAGAGCCCAGATCTCAGGGATCTGTTCCTGACTAACCTCACTGGTGCCCGTGTCCTTCGCTTCCCCACCAGGCAGTAATAGCTTATGGACTGGAGCGTGTGAGAATTAACTAGCTAAAAAACACTGGGGAACAGCTCTGACAGAGAGCAGACTGCAATGTGTGCTGTGTCCAGGTGCTATAAACTTGTGTGCTGCTGCTGGGATTGGTGGAGGTATTTTAATCTACCGTGCGTTAGCCCCCGCAGCAGCACTAAGCAAGAACATGCTGCAGGTGAAGGTAATTTCGGGCATTTTGGGCACCTTCGGACTCCCAAAGAGCAGCCTGGATAAGGAACTATCACACGTGGCAGGAAGGGGCTCAGTAAAAGGATCCAGGCAGGGAGCTCCAGGACTGTCCTTCTCTTTAGAGAATCAGGCTGGAGCCATGATGGGACCTCTCCGGGTTAACCGGTTGCTCCTGCTTGGGTTGTACCAGCAGCGCCGAGCGGCNGATCCAGGCGGGGAGCTCCAGGACTGTCCTTGCCAGCATCTTCTCTTTAGAGAATCAGGCTGGAGTCATGATGGGACCTCTCCGGGTTAACCGGTTGCTCCTGCTTGGGTTGTACCAGCAGCGCCGAGCGGCTTCTCCTGCGCCTGAGAGAACGCAGAGTATTTTGCAACTGGTAGAAAGAGCAACAAACACCCAAGCTGAGGGATCAAGAAGGGTTAAGAAGGTTTGATGTGACATCTTTTCCTTTGCAGGGCTGGACCACCCCAGTGTTAACAGAAATACTGGTATTTGGAGGTTTTTTGCCCCCCATTTCTGGGGGCTCCCTTCCTTGCACCTGGGCTTTGTCTGTTCCCCACCTATCCGTGGGACTGTCAGGGCAGCGGGAGGTGTGGGGTGGAGTAACGCGTTGCCTGGAGAGCTCCACAGCTCTGTGCAACTTGCGCCGTTTCCTGACGGTGTCGAACGTGGACGCTCTGGCAGCGCGTGCGCGCGGCTTGGCTCCAAGCTGCGCTCCCCTGAGAAATAATGATTTCACTGGAGGAAGGTGCCAGGGTGTTAAAAATGCAAGAAGGACAGCATTTTTCATGCAAGCGCTCGCTGTCAGTGTGTATAATGAGTTACTTGCTGCTCGTTCCCTTCCTTCTGGGGGCGGGAGGCAAGGCAGGAGAAGCGGCCGTCGGGCTGGATGGGGAGTTTCGAGCAGCAGATCCTGTTCAGTCGCTTGTGAGCAGCTTGCGGGCCCCGGGAGCGCAGGTTCATTGCATTGCTGATTTTTTTTTTTTTTTCTTCCTTTGGGCAGGTGGTCTAACAGCCAAGCAGCTGATGCTACTCTTTAAATTTAATTTTAATTGAATGCACTGCTAGAGATGCCTTAAATTGACTCTTTGTGTTTAAATTTCCTAAGGGAGTTTGCACCCAGACCTCTACCCTGTGATAACTTATTCTGGCCAGCGGATCCAGTGTCTATTTATTGTATGTTTCTCCTTCCCTTCTCCGGCTTCTGCTTCCACGAACACCGCAGTTGCTGATGACTAGGAAATTACTCAAGTGTGACCTGGCTCCCTGCCTGTCACCTTCCTCATTAGACTAGTGAGAAAATGTGTCTATGACTCTGTCACACACGGCCCTCGTTAGGTGAGCGGCACATTGCAATCATTGCCTGTTTTTAAAGATGGCTGCAGGAAAAGCGCTGTTTACTTTGATGCTCCTCAGTAATAAGGGCAAGTGGCAAAACTAGGGCTCGCTGCTGAAATAATTGCATTATTTGCAGAGCCCCTCGGAAGGACAGATCTGCTGGGGGAGCTGGACAGCAGTGCGTAGTCCCGCTGTCCCCCCTGAGTGGAGGGGTCAAGGATGCTCACGGTGAGGCGGATTTGTTGTGCAAACCAGGTTTTGGACAGACACACTACGCGTTTTTGGCACCTGCTTCTCCTTTCGCCTGTTAAACTGGAGGAACTCTACCAAAGGCAGCATAATTTTGTTTGTGCATTAATAACAGCAAATTCAGGACTGTTAGGCACAGCTCTTCCTAGGAGCAATGAGGGGCTCCTGCATTCTAAAACCTAATTTCTACCTAGGGACAGTTAGGCAAAATAGCACTAATTGGTGATATACATCTGCTTTTGCCATTCTCAGGAGGCTGGATCTCAACAGTATCACTGCCAGATGCTCTTGCTGAGGTTCTGCTGGAAAAGACGTGCTAAATGACTGCATGCCTTCCCTCTGACTTGTGCTCTTTTCTTTTTAGCACTATTACCCTTTTCCTAAGCAAAGTAAAGATTGCCACTGCCTTCTATATTGGATTTTCCCCTGAAATTGGTCCATTAACTCCTGTATGCTCTAGAAAGACAGGTTACTGTTTTCATGCCTGAATTCCTTTATTTGGAGGAAAAAAAAAAAAAAGAAAAAGAAAAGAGCAACTTGTGAACTGCAGCATATGCCAACTACCAGAATATCTACATAATCCTGCCTGCAGTAGGGCTGAAATGTTGCACAGGACCATTATATGGGTGGGAAGTGTTGCCTGCTTCACTTGAAAGTGCATTTCTGAAAATTACAGCACAGCCCAGTCTGCCGCGGCCTTTCGGTTTTTGCTTTGGTGCAGCTCATGACTGCCTAAAAACACTCAGCCCCAGCCTGGCTTAGCTACTTGCTGGATGTTAGCACTGATGGTGACGGCGTGCCTGATGGTGTTCCTACCTCTGACTGTTTTGGAATGCAGCCCCAGGGACCTAAGAGGCAGTTCACAGAAAAACACTTGCACCCACTGAATCCTGACAGAAATGTGTGGGGCAATGCCCGGCTGCCACAGGAGACCTTCAGTTCTGATGTCCCATCTCTGCTCTGCCATCAAGGAGTTCTTGCCTTAGTGCTGGCACGGAGGACCAGGGATGTGCTCTAGTTGATTAGGTTCACAGTGGTTGTGAATCCCCTTAGGAAGATGATGATGAAAATTCTTACGGCCTTTTTGCTTATTTAAAGTTGATATCAAACTCCAAATTAAATTGGATATCAAGTACTAGACTTGCTCTGCATATATTCTCTACGATTCCATGTACTTACGATCCTTCTAATTAGCTGCATTTACAAATTCAAACCAATTAGCCCTGAAATTGCTAGAAATAGAGAAAGAAAAGTTTGATTTTACTCTTTCCCATAGAGTTCTTATTCCCATTTTCATTTAAGCCAGGCTTTAATTCCTTTTGAAGAACAGAAAACAAATATTAAAAAAGAAAAAAAAGTTCCTTGTGAGACTTGAGAGTGCGAAGGACCATTACCACGAAACAGGACATTGACCTCCTGGGCTGGTGGTTCAAACCTCTTTGGGAGGCTGAGTCGCTTGGCCGGCAGGGAAGGCGCAGGCCCAGGTCTGCAGTCCATGCATTGGGGCTGCTGATCCTGGCTCAGCAGGGCTCGGTTCCTGGTTCTTCTCCGTGTAACTTAAGCTCAGGCTGTGTGCAGGACTAAACGCTTCTGGCACTGAGTCTGGCTTGTCTGCTTGATAGCCTTGATACCTGTCCTATGTACCTGTGCCCAGTGCATCTCTGGGGCAGGCTGGCTCGCGGCTCAGCCTCCCATCCTGGCCAGCCAAGCTCTGGAGATACCTACACGTGAGCACCTGTGTTCAAACCCATGCTTAAAATAAGATCTAGATGCAATCCCAGTGCAATAAGCCCTTGCAGTTTCAAGGGAGTAAGTATCTTCATAAGTATTAGTATGGCTGCAAAGGGCTGGCTATCTTATAAAGTCCAGTCAAGACTTTTTGTCCCTTCCTTTTTGTCAGAATCACCATTCTTTGGTCAATATGAAGGCTTGAAATATGACTGGTCAGGAGGGTAGCTCTGGGGACCTCTCTTCACCATCAGTGCCTTCGTTGAAGGCCACACGGTCAACCCTGGCACCCAAGAGGAGCAGTATTTCATATGCATAGCCCAGTTAACCAGCCCGAGTTCATGCTCTGTGTTAACTTCATAATTGCCTTCAGTTTTACAATAGCAATTACTTCTCCTCTCCACACATAACTCAGCTTTAGACACCAACTTTTCATGAAAATAATTCATTTACAGCAATATTAGTTCAGCCGGCTGGTGGTTGTGCCTTATTAATACCTAGGTTGCCTTTTTTTTTTTTTTTTTCCATTCTGACAGGGATTCTGGGAGTCTCAGTTAGCAATTAGTATTACAAAAGCTGTCCTGGGGAGACAGAATTAATATCAAAAAACCCCAAGCTCAAACTTGCAAATCTTCAAAATGTCTGAAAGTTTGCATATTCTTTTTATTCATTAAAGAATGCATTACTAACGAACCATCTTCCCCCACACACATGCCAGCTATTTAAGAACAAAGGCTAACAGCTTTTCCTTAAAGATAGTTAATTTTAATAATTTTAATATAAAGTAAAATTGTAATATCATATTTCAGGAGATCAAAGAGTATCTTCTTTCACAGATGATGCTTCAAGAGCCTTTTTTTTTTAACACAACAATTTTCATAAAGAGGTACCATTTCCCAGGGCATAATTACCAATGGAGCTTCCATTCAGCCTGTGTAAAGCCCTGTTGCCAGCATCAGTTTCTTCTTTTTATTATGTTTATGAGACTTGGAAGAAGCCGAAAATAGATTATCTGGTTTCGTAACAGGTGTAAATTATGCAATAACTTCTTGCATTAGGAGAAGCAAATAACTAGCAGCATTGCATGAAGACATTATATGTAACACAGCCCAAATGGGTATCTCACTAATGTGTATATAACCTGCTTTACAGAACCACATCTTTACTAGGCTACGTGCTTAATTGTTATTGATTAACTCTGCCCACTGCTCCAGTATCAGTCGTTACTGAAATAGTCTCCGTATCCCTCATTAAACGTGCATCTGTTTCCATAGGAATGCATCTTTACATACGAAGCACTATCTGAATATCGTTGGTCTCACTAGTTGTTCAGGCACTTGGTACTGTGGTCGCCCGATCTGTCATAGTTAATCAACTCTCATCTCTTAACACTGGCTGCAGTTATCAATGAGTTGAGGATTAATATTCTGGGCGAAGCAGATGATAAATCATTTGTATATAATTAGTGTACAGCAAGGTTACAGCTGACATGAATTTTTATCTTAATTATGAGAGAAATTTGTTCCATTAATTTAATTTAGTTTGCATGAGTGGCTAGACACCTAACAAAGTTAATCTTACACCTGTCATTACAACATTAAGGAGAGGCTCATTTTCAAGCTGTAGACACAGATCCTCTAGCATATAAGGATAATGTTGCTCATTCTGATGTGAAAATAGATGATCGTAGACAGAAGATATAGAGCCTACTCTTCTTAAAGACTTCCCTAAGGATTTATGTGAGAATATTACAGAGATTCAAATCCTGTTGCCAGTGTACGGAGCAGCTAATTTTCCTTCAATCTTCCTTCTGTTCTTCCTCATGAACGAAGCATGCAGCATTTATAAACAAAGGGAAATGGTCTTCTTCCTTATTTTTACAGATCGGTGTTTTAATTTATTAATTGTACACATATATGTTGTTAGCAGAAGGCGCGTGATCTAATGAAATACGTGATATCTGCATTAAAGGTGATGGGTGAGGAAATAGGCATTGCCTCTGCTCCAGCCTTCGTATTTACATGGAAAAGAATTATTCATAACTTGATCTCCTCCACAAATGGCAATTACGCAGGCATTCCTG
Source organism: Crypturellus undulatus (assembly GCA_013389825.1). Taxonomy (NCBI): domain Eukaryota; kingdom Metazoa; phylum Chordata; class Aves; order Tinamiformes; family Tinamidae; genus Crypturellus; species Crypturellus undulatus. The sequence continues at coordinate 358,317 of VWPW01024833.1, forward strand.
AGGTTTCAGCACTCTGAGTAAACCTAAGTTCTGTGTTAATTATCCAAGCAATTATCAAGTCTGATAAATCATACATGATTGATAGATAAGGTGGGGCTGTTTAGGTAACAGGATACGGCGTTAGTTATTTTGCTGATAATTAACCAAGCACCCAAATGAAAGAAGACTATCTGTGGCATCCCTTATAAAAATGTTTATCTTTATAGATTTGTTGATTATAGTTATTTTATTCTGGTAGGATGCCTCTGGAAAAAGAAAAGCCAATACCCAAGCCTTTTTACAGCTAATGAGATGAGACTGAATACAGCAGAGACAGAAATGTAACTGAAAATTGCATTCTGCACTAGCTCAAGTCCAAATACATATTTGTAATACAAGCCACAGTCTCCTTCACATTTGCAGCATAAAAATAACCCTCGAACAGAAACATTAATTGAACGGTAACTCAGATTAATGTTTTGTGATATTAGTTCACAATTATTACTCCGAGAGAGGGTCAAGAAGTATATAGTGAGATATTCACAAAGAAATGACTGATTTAAAAACAAAGAGCTCTAATGGAATTCAATAGTGCTTTTCAGTCATTCTAGTTGGCATCTCTATTACCTGAAATGATTCACAGTCCATTATGGGAGCTTCCATGCTAATAGAATGTCTATCTTCTGTAATACAGACACATCAGGGCACTAACTGAGAATCTGTCACAATGAATTTCATCTAGATTTCACTTCATCTCTTCATGGACTGTAAAATTTGCTCTTGTACAATGCCTAAATTTACTGTGGGTAATTGAGAGAGATCTATAGGTGCAGCACACGGTAAAAAGCCGTTTTCCAAAGATCTATTGTAAATTGTGTAGATTTGGTGCAGCTGGGAAAAGATTATGAAGTGCCGAAGCCCAGTCTTTACTAATTAAATGTTTTTGGCGAGCTCTGGAAATATTTTGAATGGATCACAGTGAAATGAAAAATGAAACCACAGCAGCCTGGTTAAAAGGTCTCTCTTGCAGCTAGAAAGGCAATGAAGGAGCTTTTGAAATTTAAGAAATCCCAAAAAGAAGTAGGCAAATGAGTGAAAGTAGGCTCCATTACCCCTTCTGTGACTTATGGATCATATCAAATAGACATATGCTATTTTTTTTATCTGTCTTGAGTTTACATAGTGCAAAGTGGAATATCACCCTCTTAATCTGAATTCCTCTAGGTCTTGAAAAATCTCCTTAAGCCGTGTAGGAAACTCCATTTTATTTTTGCAACTGAGATTATTCATCCTAGCTAAAAATGTTGCTATTAAACTCTATGCATGGGTTGTTGATAAAAAATTAAAATAACGTTTAATGCACGGCTCATTTTTTTCCCAGCTGCATACTTATTCTTCAGCTCATAAAATAGATATGCTGTGCATTCTCAACCATTTTTTTAACGTACTTGTTCCTATTAAAAGTTAAAATTACTGGTATCCTTACCAATCAGAGACTTTAATATTTGTTAGCCAATTACAGTAGTGATACATTCCATAGCTTTTTTTTTTCCCTAAGCCACAAACTGAATAATAGCATCATGCTCCGCTGCCAGTGAAGTGATCTCAGCCTTTACATTAGGAGGAAATCAGAATGGTATGACTGCAGTTCATTACTGAAATAGGTAACTGATGAACTGAAAAGACAAAGGGCATTGTTAAATGAAATGTCATTATTAGAGCTGCTCATGTTTAACAAATGTACTGTAAGTTAATTCAGTGGTGTTTTCTCCAAAGTTCTTTGCAGAATGTTCCCTAGTCATCCTTATGTTCTTTACATGTTCAACGTTTTTATTTTCTTCAAGGAAATAATGCTAAGTAAACCTTAAATAAACACCAGTTAAAGTGGTGCAAAAAAATGTCGGGTAACTTCAGTCCGAGCGTTACATCCCAGTGCTATTGCTCACCCAGTGATCCCTAGAAGACATGCCATTTAAAATGTTTATTTATATTGTGTTTGAATAAATAAAAAAGCCTTTTTTTTTTTCCTCAGAGGAGACTGGAAGGTAAATTCTGAATTCCCTGGGAAAAAGATTTAGTCTTTGGGCTCCAATTCAGCAATCTATGACCAGGCAACAAAGCACTTTGGCACGTGCTTAATGTCAGGAACTAAAGTATCTGTTTTAATAAGTGGCTGAATTGGGGACTTAAAAGCACAAGCAGAATCTTGGACCTCATATTTTAAGAGCTATGTAAAAGTGGTGTTCTGATATCAAAATAAAAAAAACATATCATACTTTCAGCATCTGTGGGAAACTGTTTGCATTGCCCCAGAGGTGATAAAAATAATTTATGGACCTCAATATTTTTCACAACAAGGAAATGACCTCAGTTTTGGCAATCTGAGGTAGTTAGTGAAGCTTTTCTGCTACATTTATGGATTTACTTGAGCTACATATTCTTTGACCTGTATTTTAGATTTATTGGCAGATACATAAGTCACAGTAAATAACCTAAAAAGCAATTGATGCTCCGTGCATTTTGCGCATGGACTGATTGACAGATTAAGAAGGGCTGCTTCTTCACAACCGATTGAAACTTGTGCCCTTGCTTGTTATAAATATGTCTACTGGGGTGTCATGAGCATTTTTTAAACAAAGATTCAAATCTAACTGGAAGATAAAAAGCATATTCACACTCCGGTATGTTTAAATATGAGCCTGAAAAAAATACATGGAGTTACGTATGCTATGATAAGGGCAATCAAACCCTGAGAAGAGCCCTGGAGAGAGCCTGACGCTCTCTTCTCTGAGCGGTCCCACCGGCCCGATGCCTGTCCTGGGAGCAGAGGCGACGGAACCCACCTCTGTGTCGCATCAATGGTCCAAAAGGGGGAGGCAAGAAAGGATCCTCTCCTTCTGCCCTCACCATATTTACATGCAGACCAGCACCGCAGTATCTGAGGACTGCAGAGTTTGCTAATGCCTCTTACAGGTTTGGAAATGAAGATGTGGGCCTTCGCTGCTGCTGCCTCTTTGAGTGCCTCGCACAAGTTTGCAGGATGGCGGAATTAGCTGGGCAGGAGATGGAGGGACTGCAGCGTTGCGGTCCTCAGGTGTATCACACACGAGCAGTAAAGAAGGGAGATTTTGTATATGATGGGCTAGCATCTGCCTGGAAATCACAGACCCCACAAACCTGTTTTTCTTGGTACTACTATGGAAATAAAATATTAATGACACTAAGGAGACTTCCATAATATTGATCAATCAAGTGAATTAACTCGAAGGAAAGACAAAATGCTTAAATCTTCTGTATTTTTCTTTAAATCTTTTAATTGTTGTCATCTCTTTTTTCACTTTAGATAATGAATTTAAAAGTTGTGATCAAGTATCTCTGCTGGCATCTCCATCGTTTGCCTGATGGAAATAGGAAAAAAAAAAAAATGTTCCCCATCCAACCTTCCACCAAAAGCAAGATTAATTTAAAGTGTGAGGCTGGCATCTGAAAGTTTGCTCTTAATCTATTTGTTTTCATGTCTTTATATCAAGATATTATTAATCCTTTCATATAGCTTTTGTTGTGATAAAAAAGTGGTATTACGAAAGTTTCAAAGCAACCCTTGGTGCTAGAGCTTCATTCTTTTGAACATAGATACATAATAAAGTTTATGCACTTGAAACTGAGCTTAATCCTCAAGAGTTCAGATATGCATAGATTTTAAAGACTTAAGAAAGAAATGATAACAAAATCTATCTGTTCAAATGTAAAGCCATAACAAAATAAACATGACTTGAACTACAACAGCCATTAATTAATTAATACTTTCTGCTACCTGCATGTGCCTTAGACATCCCACGGCTGATCTGTGCACTCTAAATGAACCTTGCGCAGTGTGACTGTGCAGGGGCGCTCTGGGCTGTCTGCAGCAGCACCAGCCAGGAGGCAAGACTGATTTTCTGGAGTTATTTCCACCCATTTGTTTAACTTCACTGCCATCTGCCGTCCAGGGATAGAAAGCTGTACCGCAGGACATGGAATTAAGGAGCCTCATTCAGGTACATCCCTGAAAATCCCATCTTTCCCGCCTTGCTTACAAGACCTTAGAAGAATAACTTAAGAAATGATCTCTAAGCATAACTCCTTTCAGCCTGTGCCAGGCAAACACCAGCAGTTTATGCAGGGCCAGACCAGGTGGATCGTCAACTCTTGTCATTCAGCCTGGCAGATAGTGCCTTCCAGTTCAATATGACTTGTTGACATTTTAATATGTTTGACAGTTAGAAATACACTCAATTTCTAATGAACTGGGCACGTTGAGCAAGAAACGGGGCTCTATGTAAAGCCTATTCAAACAATAGATCTTCATTATGGGAAAGTTAAAAGTGGAAAATACCCTGTCTTTGCTGGGTGCAGTTAGATATGGGAAGTCTGAAAAAGCAAAGTGCTTTGCAGTACTTCTCAGGTATGCTCATCAGGCTTTTTACTCAATGACTTAATTCTTTGGCTTGATTGTTATAAAGGCAGCAGAAATATCTCCTTCGAATTCAGCAGGCTTCGGATGAGACCCTCCATACAACTACTGTGCAAGCTGAAGCGATCCTTAGAGATTAAACCAAATATTGTATTTAGATAGTTAATATGTCTTGAAAGGTAAATAATGACATTGCAAAGTTATACAAAGGCATATAAATATCTAAGAATATATTTTATATATATATATATCTCCATAAAACCAAGCAGTTTAGTTTTCCTCTGCAGTGTCAACTGCTAGAAGCAAGTTACTCCTCTAGTAGTAACTCCTTCCCCATGGCAACACCCGCTATCTCTTTGCTTTTCTGATCTTTTTTAATTACTAAAGAGCTTGATAATCAATACAGCTGCAGAAAAAGCAAGAAACAGTCCATCTCCCCTCATGCCTCAGCAATAAAATTACAGTTCAGTCCTGATCTCAGAATCTCAGTTGCTATCAAAGGTAAGTTATGAAATACAAGGCAGTAAAAAAGCATAGCTCAATTTTCAGATATTCTGGTAAGTGCAGATCTGGCAGCTGAAAAAAAAAAATCTTATTTTGCCTTATAAATGCAGTGAATTTGATGCGAAGTTCAGTGAAGAAGTATCAGAATGGAGCACCAACATGTCACTTCCCAAGTACAACAGCATCCTTCAGGGCAACCACATTTGTATAAAAAGTATTATCCAGTATTGGGATACCTGGTAACACTGGAGTGTTTTCTGGTGTTTAGGATATAGTAACACTCACATTCATGTTTGGATCTCCTGGAAAATCTCTGTATGAGACAAGGAAGAAAATCCTCACCATCCGTCCTTAAATGAAAGAGCTAAAGTGGTTGGTCTAGGCAGATGAACAAGGTCAAAAACCAATATTTGTTTTTCTTTTGTATTTTTCTTTGTGTTTAGTATGCTTAAAATATTTTTTATGATTCTAACCTCTCTCGATGCATTTTTTCTTTTCCTCAGTTTCTCCTGCTGAATATCAGGCTTTTGCACGCTCGCTCAGTGCAGACGGACTTTGCCATACACCAGACCTCTTTAGGACTGATCTCACATGAGAAAATCTGCCTCTGCTGGCAGGTTCATGGACAGTCACTGGCATTTCTGACTTACTGTGTGGCATAAGAGCCACTGTTTGGCATATTATTTTGGAACTTGGAGTTCACTTCTGACTGCAAGCAGACCCTGCAAGTTGCTGTTTTCCTGACTTACTTGACCTTACAAGTCAGCAGAGACCTGCACCCTTTGGGCTGCTCAGCACCGTGACTAGGAATAACTGCAACTTTCTCCCTCTTGTGTTGACTTTCCAATTTCCCTCTGATCCAGAGCAGGCAGCTTCACTTCACACGTGCCTTTTGAAACAGAGGCACCAGGGGAAGAAGTACAGCAGAACTGACTACCAGGTGGACGGCTAGCGAAGCAGGGACTATCAAGAAAGAGGATGTGTTTGCAGGTTTTTCTTTAAACTGCAGTAGAAAGGGAGCTGGGAGCGATTCTATCTAGAAGTTGCAGAGACAGAGAAGTGGCTTTAAGCTCAGAAGAATGATAGTCAAGGTAAAAGCTTCATTCTTCTCTCTGTGGAAATGATAGTCCCTGAATTAAAGAGAGCAACTGTATCTTCTCCCTAGAAGCAGTTATTGGATTTGGATCGTTTCTGTTCCACATTGACTCTGCTGAGCTGACAATTTAGAGCATTGCTCAGGGCTCTCTGTTCACCCTCCCGCCAGCCCAAGACTGGTGAGAGGTGAAGGGAAATGGAGGGAAGCGATTTTCTGCTAAATCCATCTGCAGGGAGTTGACATTTTTATAGAACAGCATTTTAGGTTACAACAAGTCTGAATAAGAGAAGCAATGGGTCTCTGGAATCAGTGCAAATGTGAGCCAGGGGGACACTGCGAAAGGAGTGTCAGTAAATTTTAAGAGCAAGGTCAAGGGATAGGAACGTGGAAGGGATTTCATTCCTTACACAAAGGCAGATTTAGCAAAGAAGATGTAGCTGCAGGTCTACTTATACCAAGTAGAAGTAACACTGCTCTAGTATCTGGAGTTTGCAGAGCTAGGAGCAGCTCTAGCGCTTGCTTTGAGCTGTGCATTTAGCAGCCATTCTGATTTAACTAGGCTGGACAGCCTCCAGCATAGCCCAAATGCTAGTGCATCTGTAGGAAATTCATGGAAGTTACAAGGAATCCTGTTCCATATTCAATTTCTAAAAGGAATAGCCACTGATAACAGGCCGTCCTTTGGGGATACGCATATAATTCCAAACGCATTACACGGAGCCTTCGAAACTCACAAGAATATGAACTGCTAGAGACAGCAGAAAAATTGCTAGAATTCTACAACAAAAAGATCTCATTAGCTTTGAACTATATAAAAAAAAACCTCAGTGCAGTCACTGGAGTCAGTCAAAGTCTGCTGCTTATGAGCTGATTGATAAGAAAAACACTAACAATTTTAGGGGTATATCTTTGTCCTAAGTGGCTCTACTTAAATGCTGGGAGGCTGTGTAATAAAGAATTGCCACTTCTGTGTTTTTTATTATGGGCCTTGCAATATTTGATATTTGTTTTAAAACCCAGTTCCTGGAACTAGGAGATTAGGTGAAAATCTCTGTTTTAATTAAAAAACAAACAAAAAAGTTTTTCTTCATTTTGTGGTTGATTAAAAAAAAAAAAACTTTGAAGGTTTCAAAAGACAAAAAGGAGACTGAAAAGCCTTCATGTTGATGTATGACTTGGATATATGACATCACCTGATTTAAGTCATTATGTAGTTTATGGAGAGTAAACTTTTAATGCCCACTGTTTAGCAGCGCTGAAGCTTCCAAACCCAAGAGGTGTCATCTTTCTTCTTTTTAATCATCTTTCTTCTTTTTAATGACCCAGCCTTCTTTAATCATCAACAACTGTGTCTTTGCTACCATGTGATCAACAGAGAAACAAAGCTAACACGCTGAGATGTGCTCCTGGGCTGCAGATTTACCCCTGCACTGCAGCGTGGTGCTGGGGGCAGGTCGGGCCTGGCCCTTCTCTCCCAGGGTGATCACCACGTGCTATGGGCAGCCTGTTCAGACACACTGCACAGTTCCCTGCTAGGTGACATTTTGATGATTCCTTTTCACTTTCCAGAGGCAGTGGCTTAATATCTTATTTAATGCAAGATTAGGTGAGTATTATGTGGATTAGGATTACGTGAGAAATTAAAAAATGACTTGGCAATTATGTGACCATGTTTTTCAGAAATTACATACTTGAGAATCCTGCTTAACATTTAGGAAAAAGAACTTCCATGGTTTGTACAATCGTGATCTTTATCTAATGTTCATCAAGGCTCCTTGAGGTATAGGAGCTTTGCAGAGCTTTCAAAGTGAGTAAATTAGTCTGCATAAATCAAGTGTCTTAGAAAACTAGTAGTTAACCAGCAGTAACTGAATTTCCAGAAAGTGTTTTCTGAGTCTGGTATGCTAAATGCTTTCATTGATTCCTAACTAAATGCATATTAATTTGGTCTTGAACTCTAATGAAATGGGTGTGATCATCATTGTGAAAACTTTTAAGAAATATTTTTTTTGTTACCATATTCAGATTTAATTTATGCTGAAATTAGCTATCATTTGAAAATAATTGTCATGTTAGGATCTATTCTTTTTCCTGTGTCTGAATAGATAGAATGGCAAAAAGTAACTCATTTTTCTTAATAATTGCTTCTGTAGAAAATGAGAATCTTTGAAAAGACAGCTAAGCCAAGCTCCTTCAACACAGCAAGAAAATACTTGGATCACACACACAAAATCCTTGAAACGTCCATGGCAATAAAACTTAGGACTGCATTTCATGGGGCCCATAAAATCTGCTCCATAACCTCCTAAAACATGGCTCAGAACAACTCAAGAGAATGTTTGATTCAAATTATAAGAACTTTTCAGTGATTTAAATGATAGTAGAGGTAGGGTCACCATCAACTCTTTTTTTTTTTTTTTTTTTTAAACAAAGGCAAATTCTCTCCTGTAATCCTTATGCATAATTAAATAACCGATTAAGACATGCTAAAACATATTGAAGTACATTTGCCAAAATACAGGCTTTACCCAAACATGGACAATGTATTTGGCAATGAATAGGGTGTTGTGGCTCGTGTCACCAGATGGTGCTCTTCATCCGATTTCCAGAGCATCTGTCTTAGTGTGAGGCAATTTGGACTCTCAAAAAGGTTGTGCTGTTCTGATGTCGCTTGGAGTATGCCAGAATCTGCTTAGTGAGTTTCAAGACGGAGGCAGCACAGTGGGCAGTGGCAAAGTTTACTTTGCACTTAGGGTGAAGTTGCTGATCCAGCTAAAATTCCTAAAAGACATTGCGCCATGGACCGATTCCATGTCAGAATGGGGACACAGGTTAAACAACTTCTTCCCAGGAAACTGCTGTTTCTTTTAGAAGTCAACAAAGTGAAGTAACTCGATGCAATGCTTGTAACTCAGAGACAACAAAGTCCTATTTACTTGAGTAAAACAGGAATCAGACCAGAAGTTGGGCTACTTCGCTGAGTACTTCACATGCCTCCTGACGTCCTTTTGGCTGAGCTTTGTCCAGGCTCACATTTCCAGTGCCTGCCTTGTGCATATTTTCTGTATATTTTTTCTTGCTCCTCTCACTACTTCTCTGTCCTTTAAAATCTTTTTCACAAACACCTGAATCCACATGAAAATGAAAAGCCAGTGAAATTACTCTACCTTAGACTTCTGTTTTTTCCCTAGAAAAAGGGAAAGCCTAGACTTCTCTTGGGAGTGAGGTGCATCTGAGACATCTGTTACTGTTTCAGGAGAACTTAACCGTTCATTCTTGTAGCTGCTCTAAGGGAAAGACATGCCACACTATTATGGCATGCAGAAGATAAAGTCTAAATCCATAATACATCTTGTATGAGCAGCAAAGGTGAAAATCTTCTCTTCCCCTTTTTAAGGATTTGTTCCAAGACACAAAGTGGTCTGGCAACTTAGATTCTTTTGTTCTTTGAAGATCAAATAAATCTTAAGGCATGATTCTATTGATTCTGTTTGGGGAAACAAAACAAAACAAACAAACAAAAAACCCTCCAGCTTTTTAAAAGTATTTTATAGGCTTGTGTACTTTTTGTTTTCCAGCAATACCAAATCAGATACGTGCAGTTTAAATATAAAAATGAAACAAAACATTTCTTCCCAGTGCTAGCATCACAGACATAGCTGCAATCTGAAATTTAATATCCTGGCCCAAACAGAGGAGGGCTGCGTGACGCACGCACGGTGCAATCAGTGCAATTGTTCTCGTTTTCTTTGTACCTTCTCAGGTAAAGGTTCTGTGACTCAGACTTAATTAGCTGTTCCATGGGTTATATGAATCATGAAATGCCTGCCTTGTTTCTGCAGAGATGAACTCCTTCTGACTGTATCAGATGCCCTGACACTTCCAGAAGAGATGGGTAACAGTTTTGTCCTGAGCACACTTCCCTACGGATAAATGGCGGTGGATAATGGGCCTTTCCTCGCCTGGACTTTGCGATGTGATCTGCATAGAGAGCAGCCTGTTGCCACCAGGGAGANCCTTTGCGATGTGATCTGCATAGAGAGAGAGCAGCCTGTTGCCACCAGGGAGAAAAAGCCCCCAGGCTATCAGCCGCCCTGGACAGAACCCCAGAGAGGACAGAGAGGAAGCAGATCCAGGTGTTCAATTTCAGGGTATCTGTCTGGACTGCCTGTGTATTTTCTGGCTTTCATGAGGAATCTCCATCATTAACTCCATGTAATTCTGCTATTCTACAGAAAAAAATGGTGCAGAAAAGAGCTATGAAGATTTACTTAATGTTTATTAGGAGTCATTAATATAGATAATATCTTAACAGACATTTCAATAAATAGATTGTGAGGGGCAGAGAGGAGAAAACTAACTACTTTTCTCTCAGTTGCACCACTTACCCATAAAACACAAATTATTCTATGAGGGTATTTCCCAGGGAAGGGGACTCAATGGTGGTGGCCTGATTTTCAAAGCAGGCACACTAGGTATGCTCTGAAAATCAAGTCACTTATAAATTTCTCTGAAATCATGTTTAGTCAAGTTTAGTCTCAATGAGCTATTTGGTCACAATATTGTTGTCTTCTCCAGGCAGACTTCTTTCCTTTCACAGAAGAAACTATAGAGATCGGCCACCAGTTCTGACAACTTTAGCCTATGCAGACCATGAGTGAGTAGTTTATTCTTTTACTAGAATGTCAGCAATTTTACTAGCGGCCTGCTTTGTCCTCTATGAATTCCATAGGCCTTAACATCTTTACTGTTCCATCAGCTTAAAAAATAAGGTAACTACTGCATGGCCCTTTGCTATACACTATCATTAAATGACATCCATTAAGTGGACGTGATAGCAGGTGTGTTTAAAACATCACTATTTAATGTCAGCTGTGATTGCTAGGAGGTGCTCTATCTTACAGAACATACCAGCCTGTCTGCTGGGATGCAGTGGGCTGTTGCAACCTCTAACATAAGGCGAATGTCAGAGGTCTGTGACTTTTCCATTTCACAGTGCACAGTCTCCCTTTCACAGGTGATAACTGCGAATTTGCAACTGCTGCCAAATGACCTCTCATGCCCACCACATACTAAGCAATAGCTGAATCACTCTGGTGTTGGTAGGAAGACCTCTGGAGATTGCTCGGTCCAACCCCTCTGCTCAAGCAGGGCAGCTACAGCAGGTTGCCCAGGGCTGTGGCCAATCAGGGTTTGAGCATCTCCAAGGACAGAGACTCCCCAGGCCCTGTGAGCAACCTGTGCCACAAGTGTTTTCTTGTGTTAAGTGGAATTTAGCGTGCTTCAGTGTGTGCCACTGTGTAGCCTTAGCCAAGGTGTGAACCTCAGACCTCTTACCTCAAAGTGAAAATCAGCTCAAGGAGGCCTGAATAGCTGGAGACAACCAAGGGGAGGAGACACTTATTGAGAGTTACAATTCAAAATTACAATACCTGAGACATAAAAACAATGCAAAAGGCCTGAGACATGAAAACAATGCAAAAAAAAAATGACTTGAAGAGCTTGGGTTCAGTCTGCTATAGTTGGCTCTAGTTTCTCTTCAAATTAGGAATACAATTCAGAAGATGCAATTATGTCATTATTGAAGTCCACAGCCGAACTCCAGAAATTGAGGGACACCACAATGCTTAAGCAAAATGTATAAGACAGTAACCAATTTGCAGAGGAAAAATATGCTTACTAAAAACTATGAAAAATTAACTTCAAATACAGGTAATGCTTTGCTTGATTCTGAATCCCATGAAATCATTGTTAGTAAATCTTTGCATTTACTCTCAAACCTATTCACAACGCTTTATTTTACATCACACATAATAGAAACACTATGGCCTCTATCACCAAACAAAGGTAAAAAAAAGAAAAAAAAGAAGAATGTATGCAGGTGCAGGAATGTATGCAATATGCAGGAAGTTATAATTATTTTATCTTTATCTGACTTAAAGAATTTATGAAAATAAATATTTTAGGCATCCTCAGCATAAAGATTATTTAAGACTATCGGATTAAGTGTGCCAGGCCAACAAAGAACAGAGCCCTTGCTGCTGCTGCTGTAACCACATCTCATCTTTTATTCTTGGTGTTTGAGGAAAAGCAAATACGTGCCACAAGATACAGTGAAACCTGATTTCTGCATTCAGTGGTAACCAAGTCTGATGTCAGAAGTCCAGGCTGAACAGTGAACTAAAGTGTGTGGCTATAAACAGGGAGGAAGCTCTTTAGTTCAGCCTCATAGGCTCAAGATTAATGGAATGGAAAAATCAAGACAGGATTGTTCGAAGCAGCTGCACCGAAATGCAGAATTTGACAAAATAGAGAAATGGAGGGGGAAAAAAAGGACTTCTGAATCTGCTAGAAATTTCCAAACACAAAATATAAAGATTTGAGGGGAAAAAAAAAAAAGAGGTTTTCTTTTTTTTAGGCTGTACCTCTCTTGGGACTTCTTTTTAAACCTAACTGATATTCTAGAAGCTTGATTATCTGAATGTCATAAGGGACAACAGCTCTGCCTGAATAATCAGGTGAATTTGCATCACAATTAGGTATTGGGAAGAACAGCCTTTGTTGTGCATTTTATTGAGGTTCAAGTAATCAAAGATGAGTTGTAATGACAGTGGAGATACACTTTCGTATTTTCATGCTTTTCCTTTTGATTTCTTAGCCATATCCCATGTGAATGAAAATCCCAGCCTTCACTGGAAAAAAGAAAACTCTTTGCAGATCTCTAAGTAGACAGAAAAGCAAACAACAACAAAAAAATACTATTGCAATTAAGTATATAATTTTAAGCCAGCTTTGTAATTTTGGGTGCCAGTTGTATGGACTGTAAACTCCACAGGACTTAATTAGCCCTTGTCTCCCTTCTTTTCTTAAAGAAGTACTTCACGAAGTCAATGAAACAGTAACATTGCCAGGGTACCTTTGACCCTATCCCTGATATGTCGTTACTATCTAAGCCTCTAGTTTATAATAACCCGAGCTTATTTATTTATTCATTCATTTCTACACATTTCTCAGAAAAGGAACCCTATCATGGCTCAGGAGACCTGTTTCCAGGCTGATGTTTCTTTACAGTAATTATGTTTCATGATGTGCCGGCCGCTCCAAAGGACACGTGTATCAGTTCCTAATAGCCTTCTGTTTCAACTACACTTTTCCTCTTTCTGTCTTTATTTCCAGTCTTCCTCTCCCTGACAAACAAATTAGAGCTTTATAGCTTTCCGTGAGTAGAAAGCATGGCAGACAAAAAGCAGAAAGTGTGCAGTGCTCTGGTGAGCATGTTAGCCTCTGGGGCTGCGTAACAGTTTTCTGCAACTCTAATTAAGACATGGCCTGTGGTTATACCAGTGCTCAGCCTGAGCCGGTCTGGCATATTTTTGCTTTTATTATCCCTGTTTTCATGGCTCTGTCGCAGCAGCAGTCAGTCTGGGCTGGCTGTGCATGCACTGCTGCCCTCCAACGGAGGGAGGACACACTCAGGTGGCTTCTCCTGCTCTTTCACCTGAGAGGGGTCTTGACTTGCAGCCTAACACAGAGCCAATTTTTGATAATGCTCTGTGTGTACTAAACAGCCTAGAATCTGAACGCCCAGAGTAGATTTTAAAAGAAAAATCACTGTCAGGTATTTGTTTATGTTTATGCGTGTCAATGAAAAAAGCTGCCCTGCCTCTAGGCAGTGGGTGAGTTCACATCTGGGGTGTTATTGCCCTGTAAGTCCTCACGCACCTGGATGATTTTACCCATGATATACATGAACAGAGCTAGGTGTCAGCATTCATGAGCACCTTCCCAGCCCTGCAAACTCACCGTAATTTCACTCAAGAACTCCCACATATTTGTACAAAACACACACGGCCCTTATCAAAGAAATGTCACTTCTACAGCCACGTCCACCTGACAGAGCAATGCTTTGCAGCAGCACTTAAGTAACCGGGTACAAAAGTCCCTGAGCATGAGAGCCATGGTGCGGCCGTAAAGAAAACACCCTTTAATCCCCACTGTTACTTTACTGATTACCAGTGAAAATACTAAGGAGAACTAACACTGCCTAACAGGGCAACGGGAACTGTGAGACAGCTCTCTGGCCACGGAATCCTGAGTAATCATCCTCCATGCCAGCCACAGGCCTCAGTTCCCCTTCCCCAGAAAAAAAAAAAAAAAGATAAATAAATAAATAATTGACAGCGAGAAGCGCCCGAACGCGGCGCCGGGCGGCCGTTGGGGCGGCCGTTGGGGCGGCCGTTGGGGCGGCCGTTGGGGCGGCCGTTGGGGCGGCCGTTGGGGCGGGGGTGGCGCCCA
>VWPW01024833.1:372845-430210 GCA_013389825.1 Crypturellus undulatus
ACGTGACAGGCGCGGCTGCGGGGCGCCGGCTGCCGCGGGGCGCCGGCTGCCGCGGAGCGGAGCGGGGATGGCGGCGTCCCGGGGAGCCGAGCACCAGGCCCCGCAGGAGGTACGGCGCTTGCCCGGGCTTGCTGCGGCGGCTGCTTCCCCGGGGCGCCCCTGCCGGTTCCTTCCCCTCTCCTCGCCGCCTCTGCGCCGGGCAGCGGGGAGGCCGCTACTCTGCCCTTGCGCCGCTTCCCCCTCGCTGGGCCCCTGGGTGCCTGGGGAGCGGGCTGCGCCCTTGCAGGTCATCTGCCGTGCGCCGCTGCCCGCCGAAGGGACAGGTCTGGCGGGGCCGAGGCTGCGGAGCTGCGGGAGATGCCGTGGAGGCTCCGCAGCCGCCTGCGCTGAAGACCCGGGTGGGCACGGGGGGGCGCTCGGTGCCGCAGCGAGCCCCGCGGATCCCCGCAGCTTTGGGCTCCCCCCCGGCACGGCCTCCTGGGGATAAATTAACTGTCTTAAGGCCATAGGGACCAATGTCTTTTTATCTAGTTGAAGACAAGCCGTGAACCAAAAGCTTGGGCAGTGAAAGCAAATAACACTGCTTTGCTAGGTGATAGTGAAGTATCACAGTGATACTGAATCCATCCAGAAATGTGTTCTCTACTTCCCTGGTATTTTTTTCAGTTTAATGACCAAATTGATAATGGAAGGCAAGGGAGTTTCTCTGATATGTGGTCAGTGTTAAGACAAAATCTGGAAAACAGTTTTTGGAAAATACTGGAATAATGAAGGAGAAACACTGAATATTAAGTTGTTCATCTGTTAGGTTGAAACAAGAGAAGATGAAGAACAAAACATCAAATTGGCAGAAATTTTGGAACTCCTGGTGGCTGCTGGGTATTTTCGAGCAAGAATCAAAGGATTATCACCCTTTGACAAGGTAAGACTGATGTAGTATTGTTAAAAGCCTGTTTTCAACATATTTGTGTGAAATATTTTTCTAGATTTGGTAGTGTACTTTTTCTGGGTATTACAGCATACGTTTATCAGTCAGTTTTATTGGGGATTTTGCCCCACTCACTTGGCTGCAGTTAGAATAGTTAAAAGACTTAGTGTTTGGAGATAGCATGGTGTAGGGTTTTTTTTTTTTTTTTTTGGAAATACTTTTTGTATATAATAAGAGGAAGATTTATCTTGGGAGACTCTTGAGAAAGAACAAAACAATTAGCTCAGTGAGATTATTTTTGAGGACTCTTGTTTCATATTTTTAGTGTTTTGTATATTAACATTTCTTTGTCCACACTGACAGGAAGTATGTGATACTGATGGTGAGCAGAGTTCAAGCTGCAGGAGGTTTCCTCACTGTTTTTGTGCTGACTGTATGAAAACTTTTAAAACGAGCTTTGAAAATACAGAAGTATGATAGAGTTTTTGAAATGGGCTCTTCTGTCTTCCATTGCTTCCTTGTTCATGGTACAGCAATGCAACCTTAGTTTCTTAAAACCATGTAGCATTGCAGACAGAAAGTGTGATTAGGAAGCTCAGATAAGTAGTAGCTTCAAGGAGTCTGCCTCTGTATGCAGTTTTATTGCCTTTATTTGTTGAAAGGAATTCAATGGGTTTGTATTTGCCCAAATGTGATTTCATATGACAGTGTCCAATTGCTCATTTTTGTAGTATTGCTATTGAAAATGTGTCTGCTACTAATGTAGAAGGGACACTGGTTAACTTGATTAGATGTGATTGTGGAAGAGAGAATAGGTGTTATAAAACTGTATGTAGAGCACTCGAACTTGTGTAATGTTGGTAAGTCATGACACACTTTGAATCTTTTTCCTGTTTTATTCACTGTTCATTTCTTTTATGTTGCATATGCTTAAAGAGTCTCTTAAAATACACAAGTAATTTTTATAAAGTTGATGAGGTGATTCAGGTGCTTAAATATGCCTAAAAGGCCTGTGAGAATAGGGCCTGACAGGGAGAATTTCCGAGCTAGAAATTTCTACTACTGTGTATGCAAAGAGTACTAGAAATGTATATGGATAAAAATTATCTTTTGTAAAGTTTTCATTTGGTTCATTTGGCCCCTTTTTAATGATGATGGCATGTATGCCGCCCTGGTTTGTTTTTTATTTTTGTTCTAAATCTGAGAGCTCTATTTCAAAACCAAGGGGGTAATTCAGTACATCGTAAACTACTCTATTTTTATTTCCCTTCCTAAAGAGGTATATTGTACATGTGTATTGTGTGGGAAAGTTGATGTATCTGTACATCACACTTTAACACTAAGGTTGCAGAAACTATTAAGTGTATTTTTTTAAAAAATAATGTTTTCGAGATGTATTTTTTTTAACCTCTTCAGCTCTAAAATGAACTAATAGTTCTCTTTCTCCTTTGCTAGGTGGTAGGTGGCATGACGTGGTGTATCACTACTTGCAACTTTGATATCGATGTTGATTTATTGTTTCAAGAAAACTCTACTATTGGTCAAAAAATGTAAGTTGCCAAAACTACAGTGCATTTTTTTTCTTTTTATGAAAAGAAGAGGGAACAGGGGGAAGAGTTGCTTGATACTTGCTCATATATAAGAAGGATTTTTAGTAGAACTCTCCTGCTTTTCAAAATCATCCATTTATAAAACATTGTATTCATTTCTCATATCATAGTTTTGCGAACACTGAAACGGTAAAAAAACTTATTCAGAAGTAGGCAGGATTATCACCTGCTGGGCTACCAGCAATCATACTCTGCAGTGAAAACATCTATGTGGCAGCACAGTACTGGGAACTGATCCAGCTAAAAACTTACCAAAAATAGTTTAAAACTGAATCAGTTTCTGGATCCAGTTTGCTGTGCATCTGCACAGACGCTTGTGCTGGCACAAGGTGATGATGCAAAAGCCAAAACAAAGGGCAGAGAGTCTCCACACAGCTGGAAACTGGAACACAACACTGACCTTCCTTGAGCTCCTTCCAGCTGTAGTTTTTACTATGTAAAATAACCTCTGATCTTTTTTCCTTTTCTTATTTTTTTTTATCTTTCCTGTTTTGAAATTGTAGACATTGTAATATGCAGTCTAAACCATGACCCTGCAGTCTAAGCAGTTATCTGCCCCAAACTGGGAAAAAGGAATTCCTTCATGCTAGTAACCTAATGAGACTTTTTTGGTTTGATAGCATTTCTTATGCAGGGAACCAGCCAGCTAATTCCTGTATTAGGAAAGGCTGTGAAAATCATTTACACTGAGAAGAGGAATACATTCCAAAGTACATTATTTCTTGATGTAGTTCTGTGATGAAATACCAAGAAATAAGAACAGCCTGTCAAGTTGCAGTTTTATGAAGAAGTTTATTTTCCCACTGTAAATTAAAAATGTGCCTTACTGTAGTACTTTGACTATCATCTAACATTGACAAGGTTGATGCTGTTAAAAACAGCCATCTTCCATTCTCCCTTCTACTATTAGATTTAGTCACTTCCATCATGATGGATAGCTATTTACATAAAGTATTGTTAAAGGTACAAAATCAAACAGGATAGAAATGAAGTGCACATATTTTAGTTTAGAGTAACTGTACTTGAAGCTGATGTTCCTTATGTGTTCGCATGTTACAATATGCCGAGGTGTTTGCAGATATATTGAACATGGACATTTTATCTGAATATGCAGATATTAAAATTTGTGTAATGTTGTAAATGCAGTAATGAGCTGTAAGCCTGTAAATGGGATTTAGTCATTTTCATAGACTGTTAATAATACAGTATGAATTAAAAGCTAATCTGTATGAAAACTTGACTGCTTTTCACAGCAATATACAATTTAAAGTAGTAGAGGGGCTACTAATTGTTTGCAAAAAATAATTCAATGTTTCTAAAATTATAGCGTAGATTATTTATTTATTTATTTTTTAAAATAGTGCCTTAACTGAAAAAATTGTATCAGTATTACCAAAAATGAAGTGTCCTCATCGTTTGGAACCACATCAGATTCAGGGATTGGATTTCATTCATATATTTCCCGTTGTACAGGTAACCATTTTGTTGTTTATCAACACTTTGCTGAACAGAGACTAAAAAACTTAACACAGATCTATGCAACTGTTTGACTCTCTATTTGACTTTGGAATGAATAATCAAAGAGAAGTACTCTTAAAAACAAAGCAAAATAAACAAAAAACCCTAAAACCACCCTTATTTTAATGAAAGAATTTTTGTCTGATTGTCATTCAAGAAAAACGTGAAATAAACTCCTTAAATTATTTGCAACTGAGTCAGAGTCTGCTTCTTGTGGAATTTTCCTGCTTCAAGAAACCAAAAGTTTAAGCTTGTTCTGGAATTTGCTAATCTACTTGCCAGACTATGAACTGCAACAAGTATAGTCTGTGTTTTAAGTTCATGGAGTAAGTTGCAGTCATTCAAACACGAGGATAGGATTAAGTTTAAATGCCATGTGGTTTTGAGTCTTTTGGCCTAATTAAACATTTGTTTTTATTCTTCATTCATATCACTTAAAGAGCGATAACATGTGATCCAGTTATAGTGTACGTGCTAACCATATGAATGCCTTTTTTTTTAAATGTTTAAGCTAATACATGTGATATGTTCAACTGATGTGTGCTATCTTTTAGAATGTGTGTAAATCTGGGTGCTCTGTTAACTTTTTCAAACTACAGTTCATCTGCTCATGAAAATGCATCCATGATAAATAAGGAAAATGAACAAGAGTTCAGCAGATTTCTGTAAATGTCTCCTTGCCTCTTTCCAGTGAGAGAATTTAGCAACTAAGAGCTTGAACCAAATGCTCCTTTGTAAGAATCAGGGAAACCTTCCTGTTTTCTCTTTCCTCTTATGGGGGGTGGGAGGTTTCTGAGGAAAAATACTTTTAACTGCCCTCCCTACATAAAGTTGTGCACTGTATCCTACTGTTACCAAAACAATTTTCAAACTGTGCTTGTGCTGCATAACATGGGAAGTTTTATCTCTTATCTATGTGAGTTTATGTCTGGATTTCTATTTTCCTTGCAACTCCTTCTCCCCAGTCCTTTTTTGTCTTTGCTTTAAAGTAATACTGAATGGTTTATCCGGTATGCTTGAAAAGTAATTCCTCTGCTAACATGAAAATATAAAATACTACCCCTGCTGTAAAAACTGTAGCTTCGGGTATTCTTTTCTCTGTCCTGCTTTTTTCTAAAATACTGAGTATATTACTTCTGGAAAGAAGAGACATTAAGCAGAATGGAAAACTAGTTCCTAGGTTTCTCCAAGAGCAGTAACTCTCAATATTAGTTGCTGCCCAATAGGTGGTACATAAAATTCATATTTGGTGAGAAAAGCTTACTTGATTTTTTTATTTGTTTGTTTTTGTTTTGTTTTTTTTTTTTTTTTAAAAAAAGGGAGGGGAGAGAAGGGTCCCTGTGGGGTTTAGGCTGCCTCCGATACTCTTCATTTCCTCATTTCTTCCTAATAAAGATAGACTTCCAAGAAAGGTTTAGGTATATATTGGTATATGTTAAATAGTCAACAGTAGATTTTGTTCTGTAAGATCATATAAGAGCTATAGTAGGCTGACCATACCGTGGCATTTAGGAACTGTGTATTTAATAATGACACTTTACTCAATAGCTCATCAAAATTAAGATTTTGCTAAGGGTAACGATCTCAAATCTAAATAGTATAGAAGCTCTTTTCTCCATCCTGTAGTGTGTCCCAGATACCTCTTGTGCTGTGGGTGCTAATTCAGTGAACTTCAAGGCAGGAATTTAGCTGCAGATTCCTTACTGGCCTGGATTATATTGAGCTGGTTGACTGTCATATACTGTAGCATATGAAAAAAAAATAATAGTAATAAAAAAAACAAACAAGATCCAAGTTGGAAACTAATGAGCAGAAATGATGGTGTTCTTCCTAATAAACCCTGCTTGTGTCTACAGAGAAAAGTGCATATATCATCTTATGTTGAGAAATGCTTTGTAAATAAGAGCCAACATTTTCAGCTCTCCTGTTTTCAATTTATTCCCCTCATTTTCAAGGAGTTCATGGTTATAGCACCGAAAACTCTTGCTGGCCCAAACTTGGACCCTGTGGTTGATCTGATCTCAAATGTAACTTACTGCAAGGCTTGTCACAGGCATGCCCATGAGATTTATCTTTCTCCAAAATACTTTAAAAATGTACTTGACTCTGTTTTTAGCTTTTTGTGTGGCCTTATAAATGTCAAAAGAAATCTTCTTATATGAGCATTTGATTTTTGAGCAGTTCATGGAGTTAAAGGTATGGCTTTTTTGGTGGTGCTGCAGTTCTTGAAAAAGGAAAATTATTATAATGATTTACACAGAAATGAAATAACCTGGATAACCTAGCTGTGATGGCTTCTGCTTAGTGTGCAGCCAAGATGAATGAGATAAGGTTGTGTCCGTAGTGGCTTCCTCTGAGTGCTATGGTGTAATGCAAAAAGATGGATTCTGTGTTGGATTTTGGCATGGAGGGCTGCTGATGTGCTTCTCAAATTCTCAAATACTTCAATTTCCAGCAGAGTTCCAGCCCACCTACCTGACTCTGTCTGATAGAGATGGATGCTGTGAACAGTTCAAGATGACTTCAAAGAATGACACTCATGTCGTTGCCCACAGACTGCATAAAAGCAACCTGGAGTGTCTTAATTATGTCATCTTCAAAGTAAAAAGGGATGAGTATCCCTATAAATGCCCAGGATAAACATGTTCTTGTATACAGACTGTAGATTCCACACTTCCTGGAATTTATTGCATATTCAGTATGACCTGTTCAGTAGAAAAACTGGGCACTAATGGCTTGTAAGGTGCAGTAGAGTTTTCAGGGCTTCACACGTAGAGGAGGATGTTTGCTTTGCTGGCTGAAGTCTTGGTCTGGTGGCTTGCAGGCTATGCTGGCTGCTCAGTGGCAGAGGACAAAATAAAAAGTCAGGAAATTAAAGTTTGACTCTTCTGTCAACCACCATTGTGTATTGTATATTATTCTGCGTTAAAATAGCATATATTGTGGGTTTAACATTTCACAAGTAATGACAATGAATCCTATAGGTAGTATAGCAGTATTTAATCTGTTGAAATATATTTTGTTAAAGCACTTCTGGCTTTACCTGTAGTTTTCTTTTGATAGCTAGTAAAGTTTAGGCAGCTGTTACACTTTTGGGAAGGGCATTTAGGTTTTCTTTTTCTTTTTTTTTTTTCCCCTCACCGTTAAAGATGCAAGATGAAAGAAAAATTATTGTTTAAAGTGGCCCAGATCCATTTCAGCAATATGTCTCATTTTCCTTTTTGGAATGAACTTAGTGAGATACAAATATTTTGATTACAAAAATCTGTTTTGGCAAACTTCCAATGAACTTTGCTTGTAGTTGTGATGATTTCATATGTTTTTGTTTATAAATCACTTTGTCGTCTAGATGTATTTGTGCTTGGGCTTGCAATAGCACTTAAACATAAATGTTTTCTTTTAGTACTTACTATAAGAAATAAATCAGAATTTTAAAGAATTAATTAGAATTAAAAAATTCAGTGTATGAGAAGATACAATGCTAGCTAGCTAATCATACATGAGCATACCTAATTCTACAATATATTACTTACAAAATAAAATTCAAAAGATTATTTGGGGGGGACATACCTACAAAGATTCATGCTTTGTTCCAAGGATTTTATAAAGCAAGGCAGGTGCATCTCTTTTGGACTGTTGACTTGCACTGTAAAATGAACAGTATGAGTCACTGATGGGTCAATAGAACAAGGAATTTATAGATTTTGATAGGTAAAACCTTTGTTATAATGGCAGTCTTGTGGTTTCCTAGTTTACTCATTTACTTGATATTTCTTAGCACGTGGTTTGTTTTAAGTGTGTGTGTGTGTGTGTGTATATATATATATATGTATGGATAACAAATATGAGGGTAATAGCTTAAAATGTACTTTTACATCTACATAATTGTAAAAGCTGTAATTATGCAACAGTTTGGGAGTGGGATCTGCTGTGTTTTTCTTCCTTTTTCTAATGATATGAAATTGCTTTTTAGTGGCTGGTGAAACGTGCAATAGAAACTAGAGAAGAAATGGGAGACTACATCCGTTCTTACTCTATATCACAGTTTCAAAAAACTCATAGACTACCAGAGGTAATGTGGGGCTAGTTCTTGTTTCTCTTTTGTCAAGTGGTCAGGTGCAGCACTAGCTCCACAGCTGCTGTAAATCAGCCCAGATGCACTGGGTTTGCTGAGACTGTGCTGATTTACCTCAGGCTGTGTGTACTTTTTCCCTTTTTTATCATTTTGTTAATTGTTCTTGGAGGAATCCAAACATGAGTTAATCTGGGGGAAAAATAGAACACCACCAGATTGAGGATTCATCCATTTATTATGAGTGAGACTTTAGAGATGTCACTTTCTTTTTGCTTTGTAGCTACCTTAGACAGGGCAGTAACAAATACTATAGAAAAACTATCTGACTTGCAAAGTGCCTGCCTCCTGAAGTGCATGCATGTCCAGACTCACTGTGCAACTGGAACTACATTGCCTGGAATGGGAAAACTTGTCATGCGATATGGAGAAGCTGATTTAGCTAAAATGCAGGATGCACTGGGAATTGCTACGGCCTTCATGCTATGTCATCTGTGACTTTTGACTTTGTTTTAGAGTGCTGGAAGGCAAATCTTCTTTCCCTGGATCCAAATCCCAAATCTAGTTTTGAAAGATAAATGCTCAAAAGACTTTCTTCAAAAAAACAAAAAAAAAAAACAAAAAAAAATGCAAAACAAACAAAAGAAACTTGTAGAAAGACAGAGAGGGATAGGTTTGGGTTGAAAGGAACTAAATGTCTCTTTCAAATATTTTGCTAGAGAAGTCAAACCTTCTGTTTTATCTGGAAGCATAGTGGAAAGACTAATTATGCACTGTTTGAAGCCCTGGTCACATTCTTTCTCCATCTGACAATAGTCAGATACTGACTGCTTTGAAGTTACATGCTTTAAGCGGCAGTCTGATCCCCTCTCCTCCTGCTGAGGAACTTCCTATTCTGCAGTAATGATTTAAAGCTTCCTTGGCATAGAAGGAGGAAAAAAAGTGAATTTGGGTTTGTGTCTACAGTGAAGAGCCGTCAGTTCTCTTCATGCATATTACCCAAAGGCCTTTTCATATTTGAAGGGTAGAACACAAATTTTGCCTCCAGTTGAGTAGCAGAGTTGAAGGCAGATCTCCTTATTGCTGCGAGTGACAAGATTTTGTTTGCTCCTTTCTTTTTCCTGCTTGTTTTTAATGTAGAGGAAATTAGAGGAATTATAGAGGAAAACTTACTTTTCCATGCTAAGCCCATCCCATTCATTATTTCTTTGGGCTGGAGTAACAAATTAGAGGTCCCAGTAGTGGGCTGGGATTGCAAATGTTGGAGGCTCTATGAGCAGACACCAGAAAGATTACTGATATGGATACAGTTTTAAAGGCTTGCTGATATGATGAGTGAAGGAAATTATTGCTGCTTGACTGAATTAGTTGAGCAACTCAGAAAGTATTTGATGAATTTGATCACTAAACTCATTACCATTGTTGAGATTTAATCTCCACTCCAGTATTTTTAATCACCTTTGTTAAATCTTGCAGGATGACGAATTTATGCAAAGAAAAGAGAAGACTATCAAAACAGTTACCAATATCTTTGTAAGTATAATGGATTTTTTCATGATTGTTTTTATCAGTCAAGAAGCAAGTTCTTTTAGTAATGGTGGTGGTGGTGAATTCTGTTTAATGCAACCACTCTTATGCTTTCTTGTGAGAAGATCCCAGTTATGTGTAACATGTCAAGCTTCGTTCTTAGAGAAGGGACAAATGCCAGTACTTCATACTAGAAACCTCTTAGGTGTACATCTGTTTGTGCAAAGACTATGTTTTCCATGGTGTCAAATAAGTGACAAGCTCATAGCTTTTAACACTCCAGCAGACTATGTGCTTATCTGCAATTGTCAGAAACTGGACTATATCTTCTAATTAATCATAAATAATCTTTTAAGTTCCTGCATTTCAAAACTTATTTTCAGTTTCACTACTTGTGAAAGCAATGAAAATAGGTCCTGTGAGGTGCCTTGTGTGAAGTCCCATGGTGCTTGATTGGGTTTCTGTGTGTATGAGATTGCCTGTTTTCTAAAACTCTTTTTAGAGCTCAAAGAGAATGACATGGTAGAAGTGAAGCAGAGACAGGTATGCTAGACCAGATATTTTCCTGCTGGTTGAAGTCAATAAAGTTCTCACTTGTCAACTGTTTTTAGGGTTATTCCTTTGAAATTCATTGGACATGATCCAGGAATCAGGCATGAATGTGCCTACTTCTGTAGTGAAGAGAATAGTTTCATATTCAGGGTTCATAAATGGAATAGCTAGTGGGAAGTGGAAAAAAACAAGGCGATGTCTTAAAACTTTGATAATATCTTACATGATTGGGTTACCCTGTGTGGCTCCTGCTGATTAGCGCCCTGCCCTTGAGCATACAGACTGCTCTCCTCAATTTGGATTCATCTGCAGATTTCGTGAAGGTATATTCTGTCTTTCTCCTCCTCCAGGTCACAAATCTCTGGGTTTTAGGTGCATCTTCATGGTAGATAGTTTTGTCATTTATTCATGCATCATTGCTCAGAGCATCATTAGACAAATGCTTCCTCATTAAATATTTGAGCTCTATCAGGATTATAGTCTTTACTGCTGACACGTAATCTTCTTAATGGAAGATTAGACCATAAGATCTCTGAGAGCATCTAGGCATGAGTGCAATCTAGAGGAACATGCAGAATAATTTTTAAGGGACAGAAGCTTCATAGGATCCTCTTTCTATCCTTAGGAACTTGAAAAACGGTATAAGCTCAGTTTCCTCATTTGCATGTCACCTCCAAATTGTTGTTCCTTGGAATTAGAAGGGAGAGCAACTCTGCTAAAAGAGAATCAGCAAATGTGAAAGATTAGTCTGTTATCTGAATTCCTTATTAGCAGTCTAGACTAAGGACCTGCCCTTCTCAGGGGGACGATGCAAAGAGATTTATGGTCATGGTCAGGCCTGAAGGTTAGAAAAGAGAATACTAAATATCAAGAATGGTAATTGGAATAAGAATGCTGCTGCTGAAAGGTGAATATGTCATAAACTGAGGTGTTCTTACAGTCATTTCGTTCACCTGCTCAGTTATCTCTGATACCAGAGATTCATGTTTACCAATGCTTATGGTATGAGGGCTGCAGGTATAATGCAGAATACCTCTATGAAAGATACAATTGCTTTTGTTTTCTGTTGTTTTTTCTGTAGGTATAAAAATACTTGTTGCAGAAGAATCTGGATTCAAAAAAGCTTTTTCATGTTCAGGCAAAAGTGTAACATGATTTCATAGCTAAATGCATACACAAGAAAAATCACATGAGAGGGAGAGTAAAAATTTAAAAGGGTAGCTGACAAAATCAGTGGGAACTTATAAAGGAATATGATTTATTTTCACCCGTTTGAAATCTTTACTCTGGGATAATTTATCTTTGAAAAAGAAATCTGCTTTGGTGATGTTACAATGCAGGAATTTCTAGTTCAAAATCAACTTAGGTTATATAGGAAGCCAGATGATGCAAAAAAAAGAAATTAAAAAAAATTCTGTTTAGTTTCAGCATCTTTGCATTTTTTTGCACTAAATTTTGTCTATGTCAATAAAAGCTTTGTTTTCAACTTTTGTTTTTGTAATGTATTTAAGCATTTCACAAAATATTGTGAAATATACGAGTATGATTGAACAAAAAGGAGGGGAGGGAATGTTCCTTCTGATGTTGAGTATTTGAGGTCGATTAGCAGCAGATTAAAACGTCAAATTAATTAAAATTCTTCTCCTTTATTAAAATAGGCATCTGAATTTTAATTAATTGTAATTTTAATTGATATTGAGGAGTTTGAATAGCCAAGAAGGCATTAACTGCAGTCATAAAATTATTTTTTGTAGTTTTAACTTCTTTGTAGTTTTTCCCAGTATTATTGTTCACAGGGTCGCGTTAAATATTTGGCCTTTTAGTAACATCTTTAAAAATATTTGTCAGAAAAAAAAAATACTACCTTTCAGACTTCTTGCACTGTAATCTTTTGCCAAACAAACCACACACATGATTCCAAAGTAAATTTTATCTTTGTTCCAATTACTCATTTCAGGAAAGTTACAAAGTTACATCGTGTCTGTGCATGAGATGGAATAATTTTGATGATTTTTGATTTTATACTATAAAGACTGTTACGCTGGCATTGTTGCTGTATGTGGAAGAAGGTTACTTTAGTATAAGACGTATTAGCTCTCTTGGTACGAAATAAATAGTGAGTGCCCATGGATCCTTATTCTGTTTGCTGGATTTTGTCTAGCTAGGATCATGCTTGGATAGAGTGAGACTGGTTGATTTTAGTAGCAGACTTCTGCTAGTAGCAGATGTTTTTTATAAAATACTTACTTATCTTAAAGGAAAACATCCTGTAGCGAGTGCTTTAGAAATAAATTCAGTAAATTTTTATTCATGCAATTCCAGAAAGTCAAGGATGCTTATTTGAGTGACTGTATTGGATTGGTAAACAACCAGTGTTATAGCTCGCTCTTAAAAAAAGAAAAATCTTCAATTATTTAAGAAAAGTACTGGGCAAACTTTCAATTTATTCACTGTCTTACAGGAGATTTACAAACCTCAGAGAAAATATAAACGTCAGGAGGGAGCTGAAGAACTGCTAGATGAGGAATCAAAAGTCCATGCTACGCTTCTGGAATATGGCAGGTGAAAGGATTCAGTCTATGTTGTGCATGAGTTTTGTATTGTGTGTAGTTAGAGGTATTCACGTGAGATCTGGGCTGACTTTATTTTTTTATTGCTTGAGAACAGACTTTCAAATTTTGCTTACTTTCCCTATAAATAAGCAAAATTGGGCATTTTTTTTATATAAATGTATAATGTTTTGTACAAGGGAAGCCCACGCTCTGACTGTCCTATTAGCCGTACTGTAGTACAGGTGGGAAATGCGTATTGAACATAGTAGTTCTTCGCTCCATAAAAATAGCTTAACTCCATGATGCTTTTAGACAGCTTGAAATTCTCAACCTTGACTGTCAGAAAAATATTGTCTCTTTGCAAGCAGTCTTCCAGAAACTGGAGAGAAAATGAACTGAGCTTATTATTGGCACTTTTAATAGTTTCAATGTAGTTAGATTGAGAAACTAAGTTATAGTTTGGTGCTTTGTCTTAGTTTAGTACTTTGTCTGTTGACCTTCTACAAACTTCCAGTTAGACACAAAACTAATACAGGTTTGCATATATCCATTACTAGTGGAAGGTCCTCCTTTGTGAGCTCTCCAAACACAAAGCAGAAAGATTTATATTTTTTGTTGTTATAATATGACTTGGGGCTGTTTTTTCTAATAAAAGTATCCATGAAGTTATGAACTTTCAGGAAGCAAAATGCTTTTTTTAAGACAGTCATTTTTATGGTCGTGATGATTTTGTACAACCCTAGTAGAAAAATACAAAGGAAGAATAGATATTTAGTCTCCGAAAGGTACTGAGCATGATGGAATACCTGTTGGACTGATTTAAATGGATAAGAAGAAAGGACAGAAATTACAGATAACTGGCTGTGTCTGTCTTCCAATATGACAAGTTCAAGTTGGCCTACAAACTGAATGGAAGAGGGAGAAAATACAGTTGCAGGATTTGAATGCGTTCTTTTGATATTTTCATAATAAATTCCCAATGCGTACAGTTATTGAGCAGAAAACTGTTACTGAAACAATGCAAAACCAAAGATCATCTGAGAAAGTGACAGCAGTAAGACAGGTAAATGTGTTTGCAATAGAGAGACAAAATCTTGAAAAAGGCAACTGTATGTCTACCTTGAACCTACTAAGAAACAGCAAAAGAGACGACAAGGACCTGGAGGTGTGTACAGACATCTGGGAGGGCAGTAGGGATTACTGTCTACCCTTCAACACTTAGGGAAAGCAGAGCATTACTAAAAAGGCAGATGATAGACTTTTGGCTGGTTTAAATAGAAAGTTGAATGTTTCTAAAACGTAAATGGGGTGGACCTCTCATTCTTTCAGTATTTGTAGGTGGTAGTCTTAAAATCATGTGAGTAGAGTTTCTTCAGTTACCATAAAAATGACTCCTTTTGGTGGAGGACACTAATAATAAAAAGTTCTCTCAGTGCGGTGAATAATAGAGGGTTCTGTCAGGTCTTGGTGCCAGCATTACACAGATACAGTCAGAGATATAATGCTGTGTTCTGAATTGGTTTTGTTCCTGTGGCCTTTGTTTTAAAGGCTCTCACAAAATTGACTGTGACATGATAAGCCAGGATCTAGTCTTGAGAGTGCAGTGATGTCAGTGAGCATCTTTCTGTGAACTTGTATAGCCTGTTTCAGCTAAGGACTTTCATTGCCCCATCTTTGCATATTCTCAAATAGTTTCCGAATTAAGTATAAAGTCAGTATACTTCATCATGAAGTATAAAGTTCTCCCAAAATGTGAAACAACATGTGGCCTGGGATGCACATGAATTCCCTGTTGGTGTAACTGATGCTCAAGTTCCCTTATTGATATTTTGTCGCAGTTCATTTCTTGGACCCAATTATCTGCATGAAAATTACCTTATACAGTATAAGACATACAAGAATGGCAGCACTGCTATCCATGGCTTTTTTGCAAATACGACTTTATGTATATTCTTTGTGGGTGGATGTTGGAAGCAGCAGTATGATTTTTTGTTGTTCTTTTAGGAAATACGGATTTAGCAGACAAGCAGGAAAAGCAGAACAGGTAAAATACTATTTATATTTTGTTTTGTTTTGTTTTCTTCCTGAAATTCAAGTATTGTGTTATTTTTCTTGGAATGTTCTTGGATACTTATTGTGATATCTTAAGGAAGTGCAACAGAAGAAAGCTGTAACTTATTCTTAAAAACAGTTAACAGAAACAAAATCTGATACTCTTGATTACTGATTTTAAAGTGATTATCTTCATCTGCCAAAGATTACTCAAAGATTAATTTATGCAAACATAAATTGCTTAAATTTATTTTGTTTTTGTTTTTTTTATGTGGAATTCTGCTATCTTATCTGCTTAGTGACTGTGTTTAAAGATGCATTTGTTAGAAGTGTTTTTTATTTTTAAGGAATCATTCTGCTAAGTAAGATATTGTATAGGCATTTATTACATATCAGGTCACTTAATGTGATAGAGAAGCATGATACAATGCCATAAATCATAGTGTCTCTTGAAAAGTAGTATTCTTATCTGTGCTTTTGATGACTGTGGAGTCATAAATGATGGTTATAAGAGTTTTTACAATTTTATTTCAGTATCAATTACACGTTAATGAAGAAACACGTGAAGTGTGATATGCTGTTAATAGCAAATAGACTGTGCTAAGGTTGCCCTCTTTCTTTATCTAAATATTCCACAGACACATTTAACAGGTAGATTTGGAAACATATCTATTTATATAATTTATACCCACCTCTATTTTCCCTGAAAGTGCTGTCAGGATGTAGTCATGCTTTTTACAGTTTATTTTGTTTCCTCATAAATATTACTGACTTTGGAATATTGTATATTAGACTGTCACTTACTGTGTGAATTGAGTTACTAGTTGGGTAGAAGCAGAAGATTAAATAGTCTGGTCAGTAATACAACAGTGTGACCTAGAAGTTGAGTCTGTCTCTTGTCAGTACTCGTTATTTTAGTGGTATGTGTACTTCTATCTGAACTAAGCAAACATTCTGAATGTCATAAGCTTTTTACAGCACTTAAATCATTTTTCATATCTTAATTTCTGTCAAAAATGCAATTTTCCCTTGTGTATTAGATGCTTAAGCCCAAACTTTTCGATTTAAGTCAGTTGACTCATGAGGCTGTAGGTCTCAGAAGGCCAAATAAAGTATCCTTGGCCCAGATGTGCCTCTGGCTTACTACGCACACAGTTTTGGTCAACTGGGATACTTCATAAGTCAGTGACAGTTGCGCCTTGGTTGACATGAACTGAACCGTAGAATGTTACCTGTAAAAACAGAACAGTTGTATTCCAGTTGTCTCCTTGTTGTCCATCTTAAGTCAGATTACTGGAGTTAGATGTAATATTTTCTTAATTTCTTTTAAATAGGCTGAAGATAAGAAACTTGTGCTACCTCCAGGGCTTGCAGCAGCAGGAAAAGCTGAGGCTGGTGATGAAGCCGATCTCCAGGCTGCTGAAGAGGTTTGCAGTGCACGTAGTGGGCACGTGTGTTCCTAGCTGGGGGAAGGAGCAGTAAGCACTACATGCCCTTTGTCTGCAGGGAGGAAAGTCTTGGTGCTTAGCTGATGTGGGAGTTCCTTCCCATGGGAATATGAAGCGAAAGCTCCATATTTGATATTTAATATCAAATACTCAAAAGTACTCTGATTCCAAAATTCAAAGGTCGGTGTACGTATTTTGGGTTGGTGGTGTAGTTGACTGCTCTGAGTCACTTTTACTGTTACAAGGAATTTTCTTTTATTTGATAATGTTAACCACTACTCTTCTAACTTTCATATAATTGCTATTTGATTGCATGCATTGAAATACATGTGTTAGATGATAGTAGCTATATAAGTATGTCACTGTCAATACGTATAACCTTATTTAGCATATTTCTGTTTAATACCTCACCTCTTGCTCTAGCTACGCATTAAAACTCTGATGACTGGAATGGCAGCGATGGCAACAGAAGAGGTAAGCAATGTTTAATATAGCTTTGTTTTAATTGTGGATGGCTATGTTTTAGTAATCACAGTTCAGATTTGTCATCAGGTTGTTTCCTACCTTGTCAGGCCGCACAGTACATTAAGATGTCAGTATAAGGATACTCGCACAAAAATTAATGCTGTCTTTTCAGTCAGAGTTTTCATTCTTGCATTATAATGTTATGCAAGAGCAGTTCAGTCTATCTATACCACTTTATAGCTGTCATTTACTCTTAAGGCAAATATTTCTACAATTGAGTTAATTGAGAGTCTAAACATCTTTGAAAAAAATTTGCATATAAATTTTCATAAAGCGAATGCAAGAAAAAATGGTTTAATTAGAAAGACAGCACTCTTTACAGAGTGCTGGTTTAATCCTCATCTACATAGTCATAATTTGACTCAAAATATAGTCTGAAAGAGTTTTATTACTATAACTGTAAAAGTATGCAAAATACAATTAAAAAATGGAAAATCTGAATTCAAATAACTAGTTTTGTTTGCACAAAATGAAGGAATTTCCATTAATTAAGTTGAGATAGAATGTTTGTTAGACTTTTCTGCGATTAGTTAAGTTTTCTATGTTAAGAGTTAGAGCTTGGAGAGTTGGAATTGCTTGTGTTTCTGCATAACTCCAGCAATTTTTGATTCAATTGCAGGGCAAGTTGACAGCAAGCACAGTAGGCCAGATTGTTGGACTCCAGTCAGATGAGATCAAGCAAATAGTATCAGAATATGCTGAAAAGGTAAGTGATTATAACCTGGTTGTGCTTTACCAAGTCATGTTTGGTAGCTTACTATAATTTAGGTTTCAAGCTTCCAAATTAACTGGTGTGATTCTCTTAAAACAGCAGTGGCTCATAGTGGAAGAGCAAAATTAGGTTCAGAAAAGTGTTTAACTGAGGCTTGGACATGTACAAGCTTTTATGGTGAGAGCACATTGTGTCCCTGAATAAATAAGGTTTAAACACCTGGTTAAATGCTTTTGTGAATAAGAGGCTGAGCAGATATTTTATTGAAAAATAAGTGTTTATATTTTTAAGCAGAAAAATGCAGCTGCCTGCTCAGTGAAAAAACAGCATAAGTTTTCAGGCCCTGGGCTTGTATTTGCAATTGGCCTCGATTACCAGGCATGTGCTGGTTCTCCGGTTTTGAAGCCAGCATCATCAAAAAACAAACCTTTGTTGCTTTTACAAGTCAAGGCAATTAACTTTGTTTATTAGCTCCATTTATTATGTTCAACTGTGATTGCTTTTACAGTAATGTGAAAAGAAAATCTGGCTCTTCAAGCAATTAATACATATAATACATCACTGCCAGTTATGAGTTATAGGTCGCTCTTATTTGTCCAATAGTCTTCTCATATTTCTTCCTTTTTGTTGACACTTGTGAGGTATGGTGCTTTCCCATTTGGGAGATAAACCTTATAACTCAACAGAAATTCTTGGCCTTTCTTTATTATAGAGGATTGGAAGAACAGAAGCCCAAGGGTCATATTTCAATGTTACATTTCTTCTGTTCTGAGAGAAGGCAGCAGGACCTTGACTATTATAGTAGAACAGTGATTAATTCTCTGGAAAGTAAGAAATGATTCAAGTCAAACTAAAAATATATCATTTTTAAAATCAAATCTACTGGTTGTGACAAAAAAATAAAATCCGTGTGCATATGTGTGTACCAGGAAAAGAAAATTATGGAAGTTATTTAACAGCTTACAGAAGCATTAACAGTATTTGCATGCTGTTCTTACAGCTTTAACCCCTTGTTAAATTCATATTCTGATTTAAAAAAAAAAAAAAAAAAAGCAAAGCTTATTTGTGTGTAAGAGCCTTAATAAGGTTCTGATCCACAGATCTTTGCCCATGAAAATAACTGGCAAATGAAATTCTCGTTATGTAAGTCTTAATAGCTATTGATGATTAAAAACGTTGGGGTACTGTATAGAACATGGCTGTTTGTGTAATTTGTTGCTGTAAGTTGCAGATGAGAAGAGAAAAATGAAGCATGTGTATGGAAAACCTGTGTGAATTTTCATTCAAGAATAATCCTTCCTCAAGAGTAATTCAGCATTTCTTTCTATGCAAAAATTAGCAAGTTTTAATACATATATTAATCCCCATATTCTTTTTCCCAAGCCAATTGCTACCAATCTTTTTCCTTATTTTAAACTTAGGCAGTTACTACTTAAAAGCAAGGAATGACAAGGGGGCCTATTTTGAGTAAACACAGTGCAAGATTAAAGATTTTTTCAAAGTGGACAAACATGTTTTGGATTCATCTGTATTAATATAGGTTTGAAGATCAAGGATTTACTGTATTTATAGCATGACTGACATCCTTCTTAAGACTTAAATTTTTTGAGAATAAGCCTGTAGATGGCCATTTCCAAAGCTATTGAAACGGGCTTTGTGTTTTTCTGGTCCAAAAAAAGGATGTGTATTGTTAGACAGAGACAGAAAGCTGTGAGAACTGAGGACGAGGAGGGATTAAAGTGAGAGTGAATGCTACAGTAAGTCAATATAGACCGTATGAACTTGTTTCCTTTGGGGATTTGTGAGGATGAGTCACAGGATCTCAAGTTTACTTTCCCGTGTTATTACTGGTCATTTGTGCGAAACATCCATGAAAGCTGACGCCACGAAAGAGCTCGTTCAGTGTGAATTCTCCTTGGATCCACAGGAAGCAGAACGAGAGGAGTGTTCCATTTTTGTTCTGGGTTGTGTGAGAAGTTTCCCATTTGACGTAAAACTTTGAGGGAACCTTTTCTGCTTAAGGGAACATAAATATTTTATTAACGCGACAGGTTCTACTTCCCCCTTCTACCAGTGACATTGCAGTCGATATATTCATGGCAGTTTCTGGCAGAATGAGTTGAGGTAGATTTTAAGTTGGGATTTAATGAAATGCTTTGGTAGTTAAATGTTACATCCAATTTGTTGTCTTCATTATATATTTTGAATTCTTTCTTGGCAGTGAATCCTCAATTGAGTCATTTTCAAGGACTGATAGCAAATAAATAAATAACATGGGGAGAGGTACAAGTAATTACTACCCTAAGTATGTCACTCAACATAAAGATGGATGCAAGCCAGTATAGCAGAATCTAAGCACCCTATTGCTCAAGATTCCTAGTAATTCTGAATCTTAAATACTGGGTTGCAAAGCATCCCTGATCCAGCAAACTTAGTAAATACACTGGAAAAGCTATCACTGGAAAGCTATCTTGCTGCTCGAAGTGTGTGTTTTTTTTTTTTTTTTTAAGCACTTTCTATTTCTTCCAGTTAGCCAGACTGCCAGGTTAATTGTAATGCAGATTTTTGTCCTTTGAGTTTATTGTATCTTTCACCCACACTAGGGCCTCTCACTTTACTGTTAACTTACTGGAAATAAGTAGCCTGAGGGCCATATCTGGTACCTCTGGGTATAATTGGTCAACTGCTTCCTGAACGTGGTTCCAGTCTGTTTAAAAAAAAAAGTCCTTCTAGCAAGTCACTCTTTGTACTGGATGGTGGGACACAGTTTTGGATGAGCAGCATCACAGGTCTCTCCCAGTCTGGCATTTTTGATTTTCTGTAGAAGCAAAAAGTAATGACATGAGGTTCTACATGCTCTTGTTGCTGTTTATTTTAGCAATCTGAGCTTTCTGCTGAGGAGCGACCAGAAAGACTTGGAGCTGCCCAACAGCACAGAAGGAAAGTGGCATCTCTGAATAAGCAGATTTTGCAGAAAACCAAAATCTTGGAAGAAGTAAGTATTGTTTGTGTAACAAAGAAAACATTGATAAATGTGGTTGACCATAAATTTTTTGCTATCCAGAAGAGACTTGCAAAGTATCTTTTATAACAGCAATTTGTCATGCTGTACATTCATTTCAGCATCTCTGAATGTCCTACTTGGACATTTATTACTAAGACAGTGTGCCTCTTCTTACATTCAAGAATTGGAAGGCCCTGATCAAAAAATACTTTTTGCTGATCAAAAAATACTTTTTTTCATCATTTCTTGAGTACCTCTTCTACAGACTTTTTTCTGTGTTTTTCTCCATTTGACTTGTTAGGTATATGGTAGAAACTAAAAAAAAACAAAAAACAAAAAAAAACAGCGCTTTCAAACAACAATGTAGGAGTTCATTATGAAGTATATTACAAGTATATTATTGAATATATTGATATGTACAGATATATTGAAATATATTACTTTTTAGCCCTTTTGTGTTCTTCTACATGTTTGAATAAAAGCCAGTTGTGGATTTGGTTAGTGAGCTCCTTTTGTTTTATTTCTATTTTAATTCAAGCTTGTTCATTGAATCTTTTGAGATGGCCTGGAAGAAGGGGAAAAACAAAAACGAAGGGGGAAAGATGCTCTTGAACTGGACTAGTGTTGTGTTCAAATCTGTAAGAGCAAGTTCTTGTATTTTAACCTATTTACACTGTTACCATTTTAAAGCAAAAAAGCTCAAGTGGAAAATTTGTCAGTAATGAAATGCTTTTAATTAGACATATTTTCATGACAAGTGTCATGCTATTTGTAGCCTGCAAAATCTGATGCAGATCCACTGTATATCACTGTCAGCAATTGGAAGAGCTTGCCAGAAAGCAGATAGTACTGGGGAAGAATTGTGGCTGATGGCTTCTATGGCTGATACTCTGTCAAGTACAACAATGCTCCAGCAACCTTCATCTTTCCTTTTCTTTCTTTTTGCTCTCATTGTCAATAAGACGGACCTTACATCTTAACTCGTTTTACCCATTAAACATCAACAGTACAGGGGCTTCGAAAGATAGACTTGTGTGTCGTGTCTCATGAGTCAGTGATATGTCCAGTCTTGCAAGCAACAGAGGTAAAAGAAGGACAGGTTTGAAATATTTACCTGCTGTTGTGTATCTATGGGAGTACAGGCTAGGCAGCAGGGATTGCTGGACCTGCTACTTGCGGTCTGAGCAATAATTTTATTTTTCTTGTAAATTTTGAGGGGATAGATATCCCTCAAATTGTTTCTCATTGAATTGTTTGCTGGGAAATGCTGCTGCATTTTTTGAAGTCTCTAAGCTAGCATTCGAGTAATACTAGGTTTAAATAAAGCTATAGAAACAAAACTTCAGAACAAAAAAAAAGCATTAATTGTTTATCTTTTTTTTTTTAAGTTAAGTCAAAATGTTTAATGATGAACTTGTACAGGTGGTTCTTAACTCATTCTTCACAAATTATTTGGAAAAAAGTAGGCTTTTAAATGGTAGTCTGTAACAATTGCTTTTCAGTGGGTAAATATTAGAATATATCCATCTGTCTGATGCAGCTGCTGATGCAGCTCTATCTCTGCAAAAAAATGCATTTTTTTCTAGTCAGTAACACTGCAGTTAATGTTTGTGCTGTGTTTTGGATCTCAGAATTGTCTGTCATAGTTCCCTCTTTCTTATAGAGTAGAAAACATTAAAAAGGAATGCACTCATTTGGTTTTGGATAAATGATCCTATGCGTAGGTCAAATTACATCATACAGGTTATAATGCTGTTGAAGTAGCCAGTCCTCAGACAGGAAAAAAAATTTATATATATATATATAAGAAATGGAATATCTATAAGAACTTACTTGCAGTATACCAACCAGCATAACTTTGTTGTGCTGTTTTTTACTTGGTTAATATGAATTTTCTAAGTATGTCTGTGTCAACCATAACTTTGATTCCCTTTCAGAATGATGGCTATTACTATCAAAATATTGACAGTACCTAGCATTTAAATGTAGGGTGGAGTGTCAAGATTTTGAAATCATAACATGTATGGAGGAATAGTATTGACAGATGTAAACCAAGCATATCCTTCTCTTATGATTCTAGTAAAGCTTCTGCCTGGCTGAGAGTGTTTTGCCATTGCCAAAGCCAGCTTTTGGAAGAGTGAGGTTAGAAGTTGAAATCAGTTAAAAGTGACAGTCAAGACCTTTAAAAGTGCTTATGGAGTTCCAGCCTCAGCAGTGCAGTCAGTTTTGGCAGGAAACTCAAGTAGCTCTTGAAACTTTGTCAGTCCCCATGAGATGTGGACTGTGGGCTTAACTCATGACATTCCTCATCTCCCCAGAACTAGCTAGAATTCAATCTCTGCATTATCAGTGGAAAGAAATACGCATGTAATGAAAGAGCTTTACTGTTAGGAATTTGGCTCTGAAAATGGGTGAATGGTGTGTTGAGCCATAGCTCTATATTACAAATAGCAAACTAACCCAACATTAAAAAAAAACAAAAAAGGTGTAGAGCAGAAAGTCAAACTTGCATTTCTGTGCAGCATTCTATTTTTCTTTTCTAATCTAAGCACCATTTTTGTTACTATTTATAATCTTAAATTATAAGATCTCTTCTAAAATTTACCTTCTCTAAGTTATTTGGTAAGTGAAATAGTGAGTGGTGTTTTGCTGACTGCCTTTTAGGTTTTTCTGTAGTTTCACAAAATCTTGCTGGAGCTTGCTTTATTGGTATGGTACAATTTTATGGTTTGGTGCTTGGCTGCTTTTATGTAAGCCTTGAATCATCGTGACTTTTTTGGAGGTGTGTAAAATGGAACTGTCTTATTAGCCTGGTATGAAATGAGGGTAACCTAACCTAGCTAAGTAACTTTCAACAGTTTAGAAGAACTTCTGTCCAGTTAACCTATCGTTGGCATCCGTTTTGTAAGAGCCACTTCATATTTTAGGACCTAATGCACTTGGAAGTCAGATGGAAAATATTTGCTATTAATCAAATAGAGTTCTTGTAATGAATGCACTCAAAAGTACCTGATAGGAAGGACAATGGCATTGATGATATGCCTGTTGTTTAACAGGCAACTGTTGTGAACTTTGAAGCTCAAATAGTGTTTTTCTCCATTATACCTATAATTGGAGTAAATGTAGAATCAAAACTCTCTCTCTTTGATAACAGCTGCAAGCTAAATGTGCAGATCTGCAAGCAAAATGTACTGAAGCAAAGAAGGCATTAACTGAGGTAACTTGTTTTCTACGTAAAAACAGAAAATCTGTTCCCCTTGTTCTTGGACTGTGTTGTTCATGTGAAAGGATGAAAAGAGAATTTCTGCATTGATCATAGATTTTACTGCTGGAAAAGGGAAATGTCTTTTTGCTTTCTTCATTCGGTAACAAAATGGTTAAAGAAATGCGGGTTGTCTTAGTTTGAAACTAGTATCATCTATGAATTCTCCGTGCAGTCGTATCAACCAGTCAGTATATTTGTAATGAGGAGTATTGTTAGGCTCTGACATGGGGGGGCTGTGTCATGGTCAATCTGAGAAATAATAGGGTATAAAGATCAAGATTTATTGCTGAAATTCAACAGTTAAAGCTTTTTTTTTATTATTTTTTTTTGAGTTTTACTATATTAGTATTATATATATATTCTGTGAAGGGGAGGCTTTTATTCTGCTTTGTAGCTGCATGGTTTCAAATACAATCTTGCCCTTCAGGGATCAAATTGAGAAACAGAAGAGAGCAGTCTTTGGGTCATCTTGGTCCCTCTAAACAGATAATGGTATTTTGGAGCAGGAGAAAATGAATCTATAAGCAGCTTTCTGTTTTAATTCAGCTTTATAAGAACTTCTGACACAATCTTGTCAAATAGTTTGTCTGAATCACTTGGTGTAAAGTTGACAAAGTTAACTTAGGAGGGTAAATGAGATGCATGTAGAGTTCATAATGATGTAAAAACTAATACTTCCTTTAGGCTTTTTTTTTTTTTTTTTTTTTTTTTAAGGTCATAATGGTGGCAAAGGAGAGCCAAAGGTTGTAGGGTCATTTCTAAAGCTTGTGTTTGTGGTGCCACTTACCTCATGGATTCTGCAGTGTGGGGAAACTGAGCACCATGAATTAGTCTATGTGTACAAATGTGTCTTTATATAGTATTAATTACAACCCTTAGGTTAAGAGCTCCAGTGAAAAGCTGGACAAGGAATTGGCGGCCTTAGAAAAAATAGAATCCCAAGCAGATTCCAGGTAAGGTTTTTTTTTGTTTGTTTGTTTGTTTGATTTGTTTTTAAAAAAAACCCTTCCTTTGTGACCTTTTAAGCTCTGNAAAAAAACCCCTTCCTTTGTGACCTTTTAAGCTCTGAAAAAACAGTCATTTCATTTTTTTTTTTTTTTGTAAGTCTAAGCAAATAACTAAGAAATTGCTTAGTCCTGCTCCCCTTAAAAAGACAGGGCACAATTACCATGTTATTAAGTGTGAATGAATATTAAATGTCAGTCTGTACTTGAAAATAGTTGCAGATGCTTAAGTATGTAACACAAGCAGAAGAGTCCAAGACCATATGACAAATAGATGAGGCCTTCCTTCTCTATTTTCTTCCTAATTGAAGCCTTCATCTTGCATAAATGAAATAAGAGGATCTCTTAAAACTTAGCAATAATGAGAGCAGCACAGGGCAAAGTTAACCAAGCATTAGGTGTAATACTGCACTGTTGTTCTGACTGATTAGTGGTAGTACATAGATTTCTATTTTACTGGAAAATTACTTAGAAGTAACGTTGTTCTAATATCTTTTTGTTCTCCATCTCTCTAAACTGGAAACTAAAAGATTAACGCTATTTTCTGGGTCTTTTCTATTTAGTGTATTACAGAACCTGCGAGCACTTGTAGCTATGAATGAAAGCCTCAAAAGCCAGGAGCAAGAGTTCAAAGCACACTGTAGGGTAAGTTTTACTTTATTAAGCAAGGATTGATGTAAAACTTCATCAGCAAACATATGAGTATTATGTATGCTACATATGCTATGTCTCCCCTACGCCAAGCCCCTTGATGTTTATTGGTATTTCCAGGTTCAGCCTGAATACTGCCACTAACTTGATTAAGGAGAGGGAGGTATAAAAAAGGGTATTTAAATTAGGGTTCTAAATGAACATGGAAGCATCAAGGTTCATTAGTGCCTGGGATTCTTTAATAAAAGACAGGTTCTAGACAGAACATTAGGCCAGCGCTGTGCTAATCACAGCTAGGACTCTTTTTTGTTCCCTTTACCATTCTGCAGAGAGTGAACTAGGGTAGGGTGGGAAGGGAGCAAAGAATGAAAGGTTGAAATCTGGTCAGTATTTTGGACACCTTCCTGCACGATTCGTAACCTGAGACAAATTGTCTTCTTGGGTGATGTGGCCAACACTAGCAAAGATGAAGGATTCTTGAAGGCTCCTGGCTTTGGAGCAACCCGACAGAAGAGACAAGACTCAGATGCAGCTATTTCAGATTTCAGAGAATATTTCACTGTTAGTGTTTAATTACTATGTTTTGTTGCCCTGTTCAGTGCTGTGTTGGTGGTCTGCCTAGAAAGAGTATTTTTTATTTTTTATTTTTTTCTGCTTAAATAATAGTGGAAGGATTTAATACAATGAGAAGAAATAAAAAGAAATACAGCCCCGAGGCAGAAATTGAACATAGAACACCTTTTACCATATGTGCCTTTTCTTGAAAAGCTGCAAAGGTTATAACGGAAACTGTCTTGCAGCTAACCTTCCATTAGTTTGTTACTATGAATGCGATGTTTTACACTCCACTGTCATATTATTGGTACTCTAATAATACGTTTCTTTCTCAGTCCAATTTCTCATGTCCTTCATTACTCGTTTTGGCTACAAATAAGAAATAAAGCTGCTGCTGTGTTTGATGGAACATGATGCTCACTTTTATGTAATGAGTAATAACAACCACCTTAACCGTGGGCAGAAAATGACATTTAATCTTGTAGTATTAAAGCGTGTGGCCAATTCCAGAAATTTGTTACATATATGTGGAAGCAAGCTTCCTGCCATCCCCAGTTTAAAAGATAAATCTTAATTAAAACCAATAAAACCTTTATTTTTTCTTATTTTAAAGGAAGAAATGGAACGTCTTCAACAAAATATAGAGAGTTTGAAAGCAGAGGCAGCGGAAAATGGAGAAGAGGTAGGTAAATAGCACGTATCTAAGAAGTCAGCTCTAATTTATGTTTTAAAATCCTATTTTAGGACTTTTTGGCATGTTCTAGGGTTAGAAGGCATGGGTACCTCTGACAATAACAATTCCTCCTCAAAAATATGTTTGCTCTTTGAGGGTGGACTGGTGTTTCTTTTGGTTTTGTTTTTTTTAGAAAAAATGGTTTTGTTTGCTAGGTGAAAGCACAAGTTTTTGGCAGCTCAGTGTACTGCATGCAGTAAGCAGCTGTCAAAACTTTGGATTTTACACAAACACAGCAGACTGATAGGAATGAATGAAGAGTAGAGTAAAGGAAAAGGCTTAATCACTTGTATTTCAGATGGTGAACACTGATATATTTGTGTCTAAAATCAGGTACATTATAGGTTTCATAATGCTGTTGTCCTCCCACACCCAGCATGAGAGAATTTAAAATGTAAGCCTATGACTTAAGCTTTTACAGAAGCAAACTTGATTACAACAGCCACAAGCAAATCTACCCTGTCTGTCAGAGGGTTTGATTTTTGTCCTGGACCCTGTTTATCGTTTAAGTCTTCTACTGAATTAAAGTATCATCATTCAGAAGATGAACACAGAGAATAATATTCCTTTTACATATGTGTTACTCTTTCTTCGTTTTTATAAGAGTGACTGTTGCTAAGCAGTGGAAGAGTTATTGGCAAGCCTTGAAAACTAAATATCAAAGACTTAAACTAGCAAAATACAGTTGGTTGATGTGAAAGATATTAATAATTTCATCCATGCAAATCAAGATTCATTGTTTAAAAAAAGAAAAAACGGCAAATGAAATGAACGGTCTTTGAAAAATGAACAACAAAAAAAACCAGTTCATATGCTTTTCCAATTGCAGATCTGATTTCCCACTAATTCAAAAATATCTTTTGGGTTCTGAAATTCTAGGAGCCTCATAAACTTATAGATGAACAGTACAAAACTGAGAAAGATAAGCTTCAAAAGATTCGGCTTCTACTGGTGAGTAAATCCTTATAAATTTATTAGGACAAAATTATTGATCTCCTTTTTTTATCTTTTGCTTTTAATGCTTCTTTTACTTCTTGTTTTTGTAATATTTTAAGAAGTTTTTGTCACAGACCAAATGTAAATAAAATTGAGCATCCACCAATACTTTTTTCTCTTTTTTTTTTTTTTTTTTTTTTTTTCTTTTTTTTTTTAAATTAACTGTGTAGTAATGAAATCTTGCTGGGTGGGCTTCATCCATTTTACGAGGAGAACTAGCAGAGACTTTTTCTGTCCTGCTTTTCTATTCAGGCCCGAAGAAACAGAGAAATAGCCATTTTGCAACGCAAGATTGATGAAGTACCCAGCCGAGCTGAGCTAACGCAGTATCAGAAAAGATTTATTGAACTTTACAGTCAGGGTATGTATATCAAACAGAAACATTCTACTGAAGGCTAAAGCTGTGGAAGGAGGGCAATTGTTTTGTAAGCCAACGGTGTGCAACAACAGCACTTGTTATTTTAAGGGTCATTTGACACTCACATAATGCAGCCAATTTTCAAGTTTTATAAACGGATTGCAATAATGCCTTTGAGGATGAGTCTTGATGCGCAAGCTGTCTGAAGTGAATTTTTGTCTGCAGAAGATTCAGTCATTTGGATCAATGACCAGTGTGTTTAGACTGAAGTCCTTAATCTGCCATTTACAAATGATGTAGCTGTAGATTTGAGTTGTGTTTATCTGCTCTTAACATTAGATTGTTCTTATTGTGTTGCGATACCTGGTTCTATATACACACTATGTCAAGAACTACAGAAAGTGTTCCTCTTTTGTATCATTTTTGCTTCATAAATGTACCCCTGCCTTCAAAAACGTCGTTGAGAACCCAGAGAATTACAGGTTGGTCAGCTCTGTTCGGGACTAGTGACATCATCTCTAAAGTTCTGTGCCCAGTTTTGGGTTCCCCAGTGCAAGGGAAATACAAACACACTGCAGCAATCCAGCCAAGGGCTGCAAAGGTAACTAAGAGTTTAGAGCCTCTGTCATATGAGGAGAGGCTGAGAGAGCTGGTGCTCTTCAGCCTAGAGAAGAAAAGCTCAGCACACTCCTAGAGAAGAAAAGCTTCAGCACACTCAGGTTCACCAATACCTGGTAGGATGATATAAAGAAGATGGAACCAGCTCAGTGGTGCCCAGTGACAGGACAAGAGGCAATGGGCAGAAGTTGAAATACAAGAAATTCTTGTTACTTATTTATTTATTTTACTCCGAAGATGGAAAGGATTGTCCAGGCAGGCTGTGGAGTCTCCATCCTTGAAAATATTCAAAACTTGACTGGCATAGTCTTGGACTACTCATTCTCATGTTCTGCATGGAGGTGTTGGGCTAGGCTGCCTGCAGAGGTACCTTCCAGCCTCTCTGATTCTGTGAAAACAAGTCAATTCCAAAAACCATTTAGGATGCTATATCAAAATACGCCACAAATGTATTTTTAGCCCTTCCCTCACCCTCTCTGTATGTTTGCCTAAAAACAACCTGCAGGTTGGCTCACTACCGGTAGAGGACATGGATAGTTTTCCTGTGAGCTAATTAATGTAGTCGTCTTGTAGAAGATCCATGACTATCAGAGTTTCAGTCCTACAAAAACTAAACTAATCAAGAAAGGACATGTTATGGAGAAAACCCCTCTGGAGATTGTGTGCGTAGATTCATGCAGCTTGTCAAGAAGCAAACAAATTTCAGCATTTGGGAAATCTCCTTCTTGGAATATGCTAGACATTGCTCTAGATTGCTCTGTGCTTTCACACTCCTCGAACTCAGTGTGCTGCTGTAGGCTACGGTATGTCCAGAATATGTTACAGGTGCACTGTGGTGATCAGAAAACTCTTTGGTCCATTATATGATGCTTTTCTCAGTTTCAGGCATTAAAATGTTTACCTTTGAGCTATAAGTCACAGGTTTAATTTCTTTTTGAGAAGAGAATTCTACAAATCTACACATTTTTTTTATGGCAGTTTTTTAGCCTTTAGAATATAATGGTGATTTTCTTCTGGCTTATTTGGGTTGCTTATGACCTCTGGAGTAATTCTCATCTTTAAATCATTTGATCTTTTTTTTACACATAGCATTTCCTGGGTTCAGGATTCTAGGCAGTGCTTAATAAATTAACCATAATGATTTTTGCTGACTGTCCTTCTCTGTTAACTTCTCCCTCAAGTATCCTAAGTATCTTAGTTTACCTTAGACCTTGAAGACCTAAAGAGCAGAGGAATGCTTAGCAGCCTTGGAAAATTAGTCATTGTCTTAGATGTCCAAAGGAGTTTAATGTGTGAGTCTCACCTTCCCAACCAAGTTGTGACCATGTGCTGTAGTCACCTAAAGCCTTTTCTACAGCAGATACTGTTTAATTTTATCAGTATAAGCAAATTGGAAGAAGAAAAAAAAGAGGCTTTAACACTCTCAAAACATTCTTGGGTATCTAGCTCATCTGTAGCTTAAAGGGTATGGTATAAAACATGCAGCTCCTCTTCCCCATCTTCTGTCTCT
Organism: Crypturellus undulatus; assembly: GCA_013389825.1. Taxonomy (NCBI): domain Eukaryota; kingdom Metazoa; phylum Chordata; class Aves; order Tinamiformes; family Tinamidae; genus Crypturellus; species Crypturellus undulatus. The sequence continues at coordinate 403,036 of VWPW01024833.1, forward strand.
GCGCTCCCCATCCCTATAGTGTTTCATTATCTGGTTCCTATCTGGTTTTGCTTAATCCCTTCTCCCTCCATGCACAAACACACACCCATGTTATTCTGTGGCAACTGCTAGTGGTGCAGCAACCTCTGAAGTGTAAGGGAAAAGCTAGTGGAAGAGGATTGAACAGAGGGAGGTAGAGAAGCCCAGCTGATAGTGCCAGCTTACATTCACATAAACCTCAACTGTTGACCATGCTTTAATTTAGACACTGAGCTGTGCTGTTGAAGTCCAGTGCTCGTATAACCTGTTAGTTGCAAACTCTGATGGAGATTTACATGCATATGCTGTGTTCTTTCAGAGAATGTATTAAAGAGTGTCTTCCATTATTAATAGTACAAAGTTACAGAAAACAAAAAAGCCTACAAAGTATTTTTATATGTTCTGTTTCACCTAATGCTCTTTTATTATCTCACCCTTCTTTTGTTGCAGTGTCAGCAACTCACAAAGAAACTAAACAGTTCTTTACTCTTTATAATACACTAGATGATAAGAAAGTATATTTGGAAAAGGAGGTAAGAAAATATTGCTGTTTTCTAAATGTTTAGTCTGTGAAGATGATGCAGTGTTCTTGTATAGCTTGTGTGCTCGGCCTCATCAGAGAAGTGTTAATAATCTTTACAAGTAAAAATGAAACAACTTTGTAAGAATACCTCAATATCATTAATAGGAAAAATGTTCAGATTACTGTGTTCAGATTACTGTGTTCATGGCATGTTCAGATTACTGTGTTCACAAAACACAGAAGACATTTGATTGGTAAATACCTCTGTCTTGGTAAACTAGCCTCCTTTTGTCCTCTTACTATGTTACTATTTTTTTGTTATGAATCAGTGCTATAATTACTGAGTTTGGTAGACCAAATTCCAGCTGTTTTCAGCAAAGTTACAGTTAATTCTTAAGGTTTCATCCTGCTTGTACTGAAGCTGCTGCTAAGTTTAATGGATAAGAAGTACCAAGGAGCATTTTCCTGAAAACAGGTTGTTTCTATCTCTGTCCCTGCTATACAGAGTTGGACTCTTGCTTGAAGATGACCTAATCAAGTGACTTCAGTTTTCTTTCTTGCAATAATGGATAAGGAAATAGGTGTGAAAATGGGAGCAATCAAAATAATGCTGTCATTTTTAATCAAGCTTTAAAAGATTTTGATACTTCAGGCTCCTTTCATTCTAATAAAGTAAGAGCTCACTGAGAGTGCTCACTCTCAGAGCAAGCATCTCCAATAGTGGAGTGTGTATAACTGTTCTTCTGCAAGCTGGGTCAGTATAGAACATTTGTACTGATGAGTGTTATGTATAAATGCAGCTCTTAAATATATTAGGTATTTTTAAAAGGATGTTTTCATTTGTTACTCTATTCAGCTTGTAAGCATGGGCTACAGAGGCATGAAACCCTGTTTTTGTACTTTGCCACTGCAAATTAAATCAGTTAGGCAAGCCTAACACAGTCTCTGCATATTCTTGTCCACCATCAGTGCTGAACCCTGCTGTGTGTTTGTGTCATGTTTCAACACATGTAGGTTCTCTAACTTGAATTTCATCTTGCTGTTCATGAATATTCATTCTGCCAGTGTATATATATCCTGTTTTTTATTGATTTTTTTTTTTTTTTGTTTTAATTCACAGGTTAACCTGCTGAATTCTATTCATGACAACTTCCATCAGTAAGTGTCAATTTTCTCTTGATAGTCGCAGTAAGTAGTAAGGCTGTTTGGCTTCCCGTTTTATCCAAAATTAGAGAGGATTTTTTTGTTGTTGTTTAAGCTATAATAAGAGACACTAAATCATGAGTTCTGTTTAAGGTAATCTTTGGGGAGGCATACACTTGATATTATCTAACATGTATAGTCAACATATGTTTTAATATCTGGCTCTTCAGTTGCACTTGTGAGGAAAAATAATTCAGTCATAATTTTCCTGGCATTAATTGAAATATTTTTTGTGGCTACTGTTATGTACAAAACATTAGATTTCAGGCATGTTTTAGACATGTTTATTATAGAGTAACTCTAATAAAGTTTTGATGAAGTGTAAGGTTGTGAGGTAAAATTATCATCCTATTGGAAGTTCAAGGTCAAATACCAGTCTGTGATGCAGCCAGCATTTGTGTGGGGTTTTTTTGTGTGTGTTGTTTTGTTGTTGTTGTTTTGTTTTGTTTTTCTTCTGGAGGATGGGAAAAGGTCTGGTGTTAAATGGCAGTTTTAATAGTTCTAAACAGTTCTTCTTACTATATCTTTTTAAATTCTCCTGTGAAGCTCTATGACAGTTTTTCAGAGAAATTCATGATCTTCTTACATGTTTCCATCTACTTGTGTCATTCTGTTTTGAGTCAGAAATTCTGAGTTATTTTTAATTACTTTTTTTGCCTATTGTGATATTCAAAGCCTTTAACTGCTGCAAAAAGAATTATTTCAGATGTTTTCTTTTGCAGCCTAAATCATAAATTGGTTTTGCTTAGTGATTAAATTGTTTTGGTTCTGTCCAGGCAGTAGAAATTTGTGCTGTAATTTGGCACATTTTTGACGTGTATATTTTTACTTTCATCTTTTCAAATTATATTAAGAGTCCAAAATTGCTTGTGGAGTTTCCCTAATAAGGTACAAAGCTGTGTTTATAATATTTATTGACTTCCTAATCCTTTTTCACATCATCTGCTCTTAAAGTTTCTTTGCAGCATTGCTTTTGGTTAGGTAACAGCAATATACTTATGTTCCTGTGAGAAGATAATAGACTTGTACTGCCAGGGGGAATACTTGTGATGGGTTGTGTGATATTTTATACTAGCTGAGGATGTGCACTGTTACCTGAAATCAGTAATTTAAAGATTAATTTTTTACTTAAAATACTAAGCAATGTGTAAAGGTGGACCTAGGTTGAAATATATGAAAAGATAGAGAAGAGAGAGAGAGAGAGAGAATGTCATCCCATGCATTCAAATCAGTTGTTCTCTTTTTCTCTTTCTAGAGCAATGGCTTCTTCTGGTTCTCGTGAGCAGTTTTTACGGCAGATGGAGCAGATTGTAGAAGGCATTAAACAGAATCGGATGAAGGTCTGAGACTCTTCTCACTTTCTTCACTAGAAGCAGGGAATTATTTCAGAAAAGCTTTTGGGTAATAACTATGTATGGAGAAATCTACTACATGATTGAGCAAATTTAAACACCTAAAATGTCCTCTCCTCTTCAAATCTATGAGAAAGTTCTCATCACTAAAATGTTACTGAATAGAACAGAGCAGAGATGTTGCAACACTGCTTCTGGCACACAGGTTGTAGCACTGGAGTTTAGTGGCACTCTAGTGATTTTGATGCTTGAGAGAGCTGTACACCAAGGATGTTGATGTAATGAAGGTCTTGAGGTGAAACAGATTATGAAACAGTGAAGATAAGCTTACAGGTAGCTGCATTTTTCTTTTGAAGGACTGACATTCTTTTAACTGTGACAGAAAGCAACTTCAACAAACTGTCCGTGAGTTCAGTGTTCTTTGGTCTTTTGGTCTCCATTTTGCATATAGAAATGGGTAACAGTTCAGCGTTAAAGGTTGTGGAGTCTCCTCTGGAGATCTTCCAAACCTGCCTGGATGCTACCCTGTGCCATGTGCTCTAGGTGTCCCTGCTGGAGCAGGGGAGTTGGACTAGATGATCTCTAGAGGTCCCTATCAGCCTCAGCCATTCTGTGATTAAAGATAACCAGTTGGGAGCTCTGCAGTGACTTTCTTCAGGTCCCTTGCAACCTTAAGTCCATGAAATTATTCTGTGCACTTGTAACTTTCTCAGAGGGATTCAAAAGCTTTGGCTGCTTCACGTGCAAAGAAGAGAAGTCTAAGTGAAAGGGAAATGTCATATCAGATAATGGGCATTATTTGGATGTGATCTCTGTGCTTCTGAGGGTGGCTAAAAGCAAGGGCAACTTACCTCACTTGGGCTGCATTTTCTCCTTTGGCAGTTTTGCCACTTGGATGTTGAGAGTGATGTCACGGCTATAGGTAATAACCAATATTAAACCTTTTGGTATGTGTCTGAATAAGCAGTTGCAGCTGAGGAAGCTAACCAGAAGCTGGTCACAAGAACCTGGTTCCTTGATGTTTTAGCAGTGTAGTTCTTAGCCTCATTCTAGAGGCTGCATGTGATGATGGATTCGCTGCTTCTTGTCTTGTTCTGGTTGTGGAGAGGCATTTAAAACAGGAGAGGATGCAACAAGGCTATTCGTGGCTCTTCCTTAACACTAGAGAAGAGGAGGAAAAAACTACTTTATATCAGCAACCTCTCCTGTGGTGCTTATGATGAAAGGACTTCATTAGGGCTACTCCTGAGAGGAAGGCAGCCTGTTTTGGGATAAGCACTGATCCTCTTCCTAGGCACAGCTTCAGCATATTCCACTCCTATGCTAGGAGAGGAAAAAAGGGGAGAAAATATTTTTAAGTGTAGGTCTTGTGCAAGTAGAGCATTGTATAGTAAGGTTAAAGATGCATCCCCCAGGATTGATGCAGCAAACTTAAAACACCACATCAAGATTGCAGTTTCACCTAAACACTCTTTTTTGTTGTTGTCGATGAGGTTAATACCTCACTGAGCCATCTTTGATAGCACATTTAGTAGGCAAGAGTGAAGGCTTCTGGACATGTACTCATTTAGTTTGAATCTGAATGTTATCTGTAGTGCTACTGAACCTTAGCTTTTGAGTATATTTTTTTAAGAGTTGGCCTAAAGATTCACAGTATTAAAAGCACTTATATCATCTATGAATTATCTGTCTCCTGCTGTCTATAGACACACTCTTACACATATATATTTTTGTGCCTATAATACATGCACACTATATCATCTTCTATTCTTCCTATATGCCAATAGATGGAAAAAAAGAAGCAAGAAAACAAAATGCGAAGAGACCAGTTGAATGATGAATATTTGGAGCTTCTAGAGAAACAGAGACTTTACTTTAAAACAGTGAAAGAATTTAAGGAGGTAAGAGCATTTTTTCTAATGTGGACTGGTGAATGCTTGAGCTCACAGCTGCATGCTTACAAAGCTGTTCTGCTCAGCAATGCTCACTGCTTCTGAGTGGATAATAAACCTTGCTTTTCATAAATAGCAAATTTTAGATGTATAGATTTGCCTAGAAATTTTTCTTTCTTTCTGAATTACTCTTCTGAAGTCTCCTCAAAGCTTAATCACAAAGAAGGGTGGTTTGAGGAAAGGTACAATCTCATTCTGAGAATTAGCTTTTTGTTACAGGGAAATGGGCATTTTTCAGATTGTCGGAATGGCCAAAATGTTTTTTCAGCACTAGAGCTGTATGGGGTTTCTGGTTTTATTTTTTCTTAATGCTGCTAATATAGCTCATTAAAATACCACTGAGGAGCAACTCACTGAAGGGCAGTAAATGACTTTTATAATAAATACTATAATTAGATACTGGAGGACACTCAGCTGCAGAGTTGCAGATACATTAAAGAAAATCTCAGCAACCAGTTGACGGTAAGGCTGTGTTTTTGGAAGAGCAGGTGACTTAATTCCTCTCCTGTTTAAGTCCATGATGGCAGAGGCAGATCACAGGCCCATTCTGCAGGGGTAATTTGTAATGGCTGCTTTAGCTTTTGGCATAATATTAGTGGCCTAAGTAGTAATATTATTGTTGTAGGTGTATTAATGATGTGAGAGCTAATGAGACTTGTTTTTACTTGTTTGACTCTTAAACTTCTCTTTGTATCCTTGGGATGAGGTGTGAGGCCTTAGAGGTACTTTGTACTACACTAACGGGAAGAAACCTTAGAAATACCTTAAAAATCAACACATATTTTAGAATGGCAGTGGTTTGATAACAGGTAATGTGTACATAGATGTACCCACCTTTCTTGACTTGTGTTGAACATGAAGACTTAGTTCATGTGCATGAATACTAACTACTATTTTTTGGCAAATTATTTTATGATGTTTCAGCTTACTTATCAGCAATCTTAATTTTTCAGTGCATAAGTAAAAAGGCGTATTTGCTTTAGCCACTTGAAACAATTTTAGACTCATGACCCAGCAGCATTTTTTTTGGCTTGTACATCATAAAGTTTAATAAATATGCCATTGAAACAATATTTTGGATGAATCAGAAATATCTGCAGGTCATCACTCACTCCAGGCTACTTTGAATCTTTGAGATCTTTCAGGACAAGAGGCTTCAGTTGATGTGAAGATCTATTATCGCAACTGAGAGACAAGAGTGCCTACCTAATCTGTTTGCTTTTTGTTAATAGGAATGCCGAAAGAATGAAATGCTGCTGTCCAAGTTGAAAGCTAGTTCTTCCTGAAGGACTCCAGCTGATGAAGTTAGAAACAGTTGTTCGGTCCGTAAATTGAATCTTTTGTGAAGTGACAATAACTGCAATGTGTAGACATACAAATATATATGTGTGTGTATATATACACATATATATATATACACACCTGTAGAAGTCTGTCTTTTTCCAGTATGTATTCTGTTTTACATTCCTTCATTTATTGGCTGTATTATTCATTATTTTCTCCACTACACAGTAAAGAGTTAATGCAGTACAGAAAAATAGAAGTACTGTCTAACTTTATTTATTTGGGTGTGGGTTTCTCAGAATGAGGATGATTTTTTTTTTTTAAACACTGAAGGTTAAAAATCTGGAAAAAGTAGATGTGGACTTTGTTGGTAACATATTTGCACATGTTATTTTCAAATACTATAAAAGAAGTACTGCAGAATGCAGAAATCTGATAATTTTAGGTAAAATAAACACAGAAAATAGATCTAAAATTCTTTTCACTAATAACTTCATATTATTTAAATTTACATTCTGATCATGAATGAGACTCCAAAGGAAAAAATACTTCCTAATAGTTAAGACTGAAGAAAATGGAAATTCAACTTGGATAATTCCTGGTGTAAAAATATAGATTTATATTTTTATAAAGTCTAGTCGTTGTATACATTTTTTTGAAATTCCATTTTTATATATACAGACAGTGCTTATTAAATTAATAGCTTCAGGAAAACACACCTTAATCACTGGGAGCATCATGTTGCCTGGTCTGGGATGAAAAGCAGGCTGCTTCAGCTGTAACATAGGAAGATAAAGGTTTAGGTGTTCTTTTCAAGTGAACTGGTGCTCATCTTTGAAGAAAACAAGCTATTTATCCCAGTTGAAGATTTACCTTTGAAAGTTTAGAAAAGCCTGTTGAACGCCTCCTGGAACACTTTTATACTTGTACATATGGTATTTTATAATTCACGTAGCTGCTTTTTGTACTTAACTTGGACTGGACTTACGTACATTAAACGTTTTTTCAGGAAAATCAAAAAACATATTTCCTCTCCTCCACCCCTGTTAACAGTAACGACCATGCTGTTAGATTACTTTCTATGGCAGTGAATACAAAATAAAAACGTTTGGAATCCAGTGACCTTCTGCTATTGTGTTTTTAAGGGGATGCACTTTTGCTTTTGAAGGCTTAATATGCTTCTGAATTACAAATGCAATAAAAGATGAATTGTGCAAATATCATGTAAATAGACCCTCACAGAGATGTTTTCATGTGTAACAGAGCAATGGGCACCATTCTGTTTTCTCTTGCTGCTTTTAGGAGTTTAGTATTTGGAACAAGCTGACACTCCTAGTAGATGCCAAGGAGGTCCATCTAAGGTTAGATTTCTCTTACCTAAGTATCAGTTTAAGATACAGATATTTTCTCAGTGGAGATAATACTGTAGTGCAATTAACTTGTATCTGATTTCAGTCCTTCTGAAGAAAGTAGCATTTGAGTCCAATTTTATGCAAACAGCATAGAAAAGGAGAGTGGATTTTTTTTTTTAATACTAAATACTTAATAAGATTAATGGTAGTCTCTGGGTAAAATGCTGTGAACATCCCCTTGTACCCCACAGATGCTGGATTTAGATTCAGTGTGATACATCCTGTTGTAAACAAGTTTGGCTCTTAGGACTGTCTGACTATATGCATGCAGATCAAAAAAAAAAAAAAAAAAAAAAAAAGACAGTCTTCTTAGAGCTAGTGAAATAATGAAGGCCTGAACTTAAAATTCCTGTAGAAGGAACTTTGTACTAAGTGTTAATGCAGGTGTTTTTAAAACAAATAAATACTACTTTAATCCATATATTTTTGTCTTTTAAAAAGAATTAATAAAGCTTTCAGATGTAAATATCTGAGAGGTGAAGGTGAAATTCTGGGATGAAATCTGAGAGGTGGCCTGTGTTTATCACAGAAAAGAACTTTTATTCCATATTATTTAGTGGTTTAATCAGAATGTTAAAAGTAACAATTAAAACTTGCTAGATGGGTGGTTAATAAATACTAGTTGTGTGTAGAACAAAGGGCATAAACGGTAAAGCATTAAACTTCATGCTCACCTGTTACACAGTAATCTGGGCACTTTAACACAGAATATAAAGCATTACATCTTGCCAGGAGCTAGAGCTTTAGACAAAGATATGAACAGAATCTGTCTTTGTGAAGATCTAGCTATTTCTGATAGAAAATAAAATCAGAGTTGAGATAACTTTTTGAAATGAGTCAACTTTTATATAACAGATTGAAATCCAAGGCACAGATGTTTGTTCCTGCTTTCAGTCCGCAGTGTTGAAGGGAGGGGAAGGAGAGGTTGGAGAGGTAAGGAAAATGCTACATCAGCTATTTTTTGCTTTCTGTCGGCAGTCTGTGTATGTTAGAGAAACCATTGGTCCTGATAACTGGGGAGGAATCTGCAAACAGCAGCATGAGACGTTGCAGCTCTGTTAACAGCCCACTTTGTTCCTGCTCCCGTTCATCTTGGTAGCAATCATGCTTAGCTGTCAGCTAAGTCTTAATGTGGAGGAACAACTCTGTGCCACAGCCAATGCTCCCCATGGGGAAACAGTATCTAACATATCTATTTTGGTATTGCAAACACAATGATTCTTGCTGAACAAAACCATGTTAATTTTGGCTTCCATTAAAATGATAACATTTGTCAAAGCAAAGGGCAGTAGCAGCAGGGACTGTCTAAATGGAATTCTAAAGGAAGGACAGTGAATATTGTGATTAATGTTTACCTTTAAGACAGTACGTTTTAATGTAGATCATGAGTTTTCCAGAGATTTAAAGTCTTTTTGTGTAATTAAGACACAGAATCACAAAATAGTTGGGGTTGACTGAACTTCTGGAGCCCATCTGGTCCTGTGCCCCTGCTCAGGCAGAGGCAGCTAGAGCAGCTCATGGGTATGTTTTGGGGCTGCTTCTGTCATCCATTTTAATTTCCTATCAATTCAAGTAATGCATTCAGCATATTTTCTTCTTTCCCAATACATTTCAACGTGAAGCCAATACCCTGTCCCTATCACAACATTTTGTATTGCTCAATTAGCAGTTCCCATTAATGCTTTTCCTAATGAAGAAAAATCGACAGAATGGCAGTTGTGGGTGGCTAGATGAAATTATTTTGGTGAGATTTGCCAGTCATGGTATTAAATGCATTTAATTCTTTGCTTGCAAAGCTTAAAGAGAATAGTAGCCTCTTCAATCTTTCTTTGTCAAGCCATGGAGCACCATGTATGTATCTGCAATGGTGCACTGTAAACTGTCTGTACCCTTATGTCCAAATATCTTCTATCTTTATTGTTGCTAAATCCCCCTAAGTAGCTCCTGCACCTGAAATGTGTGTGTCACAGGCATATTCCCAGAAGAAATCTGTGTATTATGCAGTAAAAGAATCATTTTTCTCCTCCAAGTTCCTTTCTTTGCTTTCAAGAACCTTATTGTAAAGCATTGTTGTAATTTTTGCTAATTGCTGTATAAATGAGAAGATTAAAGAAAGAACTGGAGTAGCAAAGCCAAAGAAAGATGCTTTTCCAGACAGGTGGGATGTTGTAGGAACAGAGGGGATTCTGTGATGAAGAAAGGTATCCAACACAGTACAAAAACTCCAATTAAGATGCCAGCCATCAAAACTGCCTTTTTTTTTCTTGTTCTCTCCATGTTTCTCCATCTGTCTGGAAAGTGATAGCTGCATGATGAGCTGTAAACACCATCTGTGGTTCACACACAACTTCCTTCACCTCAAAACAAAAGCAAACATGGATTCTTACCAAGACAATTTGTTTGAGTGAAGTATTATTTTTAAATGACAGCACGACATCTGTGCACCAACCACAAAAGACCCAACTCCATTCCTTCCATGCTGAAAGAAAACGTCCCACAGCGCCAAGCTTACCAGACTTCTCAGTATGTTGGGAAGACTTCTGAATGTGACTGACAAACCAAGGTAAATAAAGACTAACTGATGCCATGGGGATTGTGGACCCTCAGTTTATTTTAGTGGATGCATTGATTCCTAATGGGAAAACGTGTTCTTAAAGAAGGGCTAAAAAGGCAGGTATCTTCTGCATATCCCTAAATTAGAATTGCCTGCATTGTCACATGATCTTTGGGGTTTCTCAGGCCTGAATCGTAAACGTATTTCATTGCACTGAAAGTCCTGTGGGTCGTTTCCACGTGCGCACGTCCTCTGTGGGTGCTAGGCCATGGCTCCACGGGTCCTTCTTCTGAAGAGCCCCCAGCTAACCCTGCTGCTGTATCCTTCCATCAGAACCCTTTTTAATGAACAACTAGGCTTTCAAGTAAGCGGAATCTTGTAAGAAAAGTGTCTGATCTTTTGAAAATATTAGTATTTCGTTATTAAAAATGCAGTCTTGAGTACCTGAAATAAAACTGAATATTTTGGGTATAGTTCAGTAGAAATTAAATCCATCAATTTCTCCTTTTATCATTTTTTCTTCATTTTGCCCAGTTCTACTTGCAGTCTCACAAAAGGTACTGAGTTCATTGCTGGAAAAAAAGAAAAGCACTCGCACAGCCTTCAGGTCATACTTCTGCCTCCACGGGACGTGCATGAGAAAGCAGAGCAGGAGCTACGCGGAGCTGCTGGCAGTGCCTCGTGTCTCCCTCTTGCGGAGAGCCAGGCATTTATCTGCACAGTGCTCTAGCTGGCAGCGCGTCTGTGCCAACAGGTTCTGCGTGCAGATTAGTTCTATGCTGAGATTTGCCCAGAAAGAGATATTTCCATGTAATTTTATTCCCATGGTTGAAGTCTCTGTGAGTTTATAGTTCTGCTAAGCACTACAATTATGAGGATATAACCTGCGGCTCTGAAATCGGTCCAAGTGATGATTCACAGTTTTGTAGGATGCATAGAATTGCAAAATCTTTAAATCTTTCCAAAAATGGTTTGTGGTTTAGAAGTTATCAACCTGTTCTGCATTCAGATGCCCCCTTTGTGCAAGCATTATAATAGATGAAGTGCCCGTGTTTAATACGAGCATTGCAACTCCACGAGTGAAGTGCTGGCAGAAGCCGAGCAATCACTCTTCAAGATGGATATCCTTGTCTGCGCTCGCAGACACGAGACACGGCTGCCGAATGAAAGAGCAGCAGATTATGAGTGCGGGCAAATAATAGAGAAAAATGAAAATCACATCTGTCTGGGCAATTAAAATGGGACACCCCTCATGTAGCACGGATCACATCATTTGTCTGCAGAAGGACTTGCTCTACGTACCCTTAATCATCCTGCGCAGAAAGGGATGAACGCGTGACGCGAGGGCAAATCTGCGACGAGCAACCCTCAGAGATTACACCTCAGCTGTGAGCAACGGCCACATAAGAGTGCCTCTCGGGAAGAGCCCTGCAAAAGACTGTCACTTACTTACACAGAACGTATTTTGGGTACTATATTCAACCTTCAACAGTAAGAGCTCACAGTTTGCCATCATCATCTGAGTGTTTCTTTTTCAGGACTTTTAGCCCTCCGTTTTGTGACTAAATCCGGACCTTCAGGTTGTGCCATCCTTGTTCTTGATGAGCAAAGCCCATTGTACAAATGTGTTCAATAATTTACAAGGGCCCTGTCCAGCAGGACCTGCTGCTTTTGAAGCTCCTGTTTCATTTATTTATTCCCATTGGTCTGTATTTACAGAGAGAACTATGAGCAGCCTCCTGGCAGCAGGGTGGGACAGACTCTAGTGCTTAATCGGAGATGGCACCTACAGGAGGGGCACTCGCATCTGTGCGGATCCCAGAATTTGTTTTTCAGCATTTAAAATGAGCAAACAACAACAACAACAACAAAAATGGAGAAGATTTGGTCTATCTAGGATCTCTATTCTGCAGTTTCAGGTTTCAAAGGGAAGTAGGAAAATGTTGGGAGTAGGTTGCACTATGTTGTATATGAAAAGATCTCAGATGATATTTCCCTGAAATTTCAGATTTTTTTCTTAAAAGGCTTTAAANGTAGGAAAAAGTTGGGAGTAGATTGCACTATGTTGTAGTATATGAAAAGATCTCAGATGATATTTCCCTGAAATTTCAGCTTTTTTCTTAAAAGGCTTTAAAAATATATTTTTTGAAAATCCAAAATGTTCTTTTAAAAGTAACATTTTAGCCACAAGACCACTCAAAATGGCTGTTTGGGGCTTGGATGGGCGTCTCGTTAGGGGTGTAGGCGCTGACGCCCAGCAGCGGCCCTGCAGGAAGCCCATGCGGTGCCTGCGCTCCCGCCGCCATGTTCCCCTCAGCGCCCCCCAGCGGGCAGCGGCGGCCATTTTAAGGGCACCGTTACAGCCTGTGGCCGCAGCCCTGCGTCACCTGCTGGTCTGCGGAGGGCTCTGGGCTGCTACGAAATGACCCTTGAGGGCATGGAGGTCATTCGGGTGTATTTACCACTTAAAAGAAATCCCTGAAATGTCCTCCCGCATTTTTAGGGCTGTTTTGAAGCAGAGTAACGGCAGGAGCAAGCTCTGCGCAAACACGCCCCCGGCCTTTGGAAAATGGGTTGTGCTCCCAGGTGCTGCCAAACAAGCAACTTTTAAAATCAAAGTGCTTCAAAAATTATCATCTTAAACTTCTCGCAAAGCCTTCTTTGAAGTTCTCTGAGAGTCTCATGGTGACCTGCATAAGGGCAAGGCTTGTGGCAGTAAGTACTGTGCCTTTGGGAGGTGACAGCTGCGCGTGGGGGTCCTCTGCGAGATCCAGCCTGCTTCTTCCTTTCTCATTCGTAACAAACATTTTCACCCAACNGTGACAGCTACTTCCACGCTGCACAGCTGCGCGTGGGGGGTCCTCTGCGAGATCCAGCCTGCTTCTTCCTTTCTCATTCGTAACGAACATTTTCACCCAACTTTCCCCAGTGCAGAGTGCGGATACCAGCACTCTTTCTGTGGATGATACCGGACAAAACTGCAGGTCGGTTTCCAAATTCCCAGACTGCATGGTGCTGCCGAGAGCTCTCCAGCAGGGCTTGGAGGTAACAGTGGCCAAAACAAAACGCAAGATCAAAGGAGATTGGTGAAGATCTTTTGTTTACGTACAGTTATACGACAGTCAGTTATATGACTGACTGAAACAACGTAGAGTTTTGGGATGGGGATGTTTGGGATGGGATGGGGAATGGGGATCATTTTTGAAAACAGGATTATTTTGTGGGCCAGTAATCAATAATTAACTCCAATCTGTCTGGCCATGATTAATGCTGCTGCCACAATAAGGCTGCAGAGGAACATTTTTTAAAAAATAATTTTAACTTTGCTGTACATAACCTGTACTTAAATACTGTAAATACTGTACTTAAACCTGTACATAAATACTTCTTGGATGCTAGTTCTGGATCACTTCAAATCTGTGTAGCGACTCTTGCCTTCTTTTTCTAAGTTGCAGGGAATAGCATTCCCTCGCTAGGCAGTTTACAAAATACTCCATCCTTGGTCCACATTGCTTTATTCCACTGCCTTCATAGGCAAGTGGAGTAAATGTACAGCAAAACGTCTTTCAGCTGCATTTGCATGAAGTTATCATGGGTACAGGTCTGGAGTCTATAGATGTATTGTGTATTTTTCTGAGAGATGATTTTGAATAGATAAAAAGATTCTTTGAATCAGTTTGAGATGAATCAAGACCTTTAGATCTTAGGAACCCTCACAAATAACCTACTTTGAATTATGTCTTGGTAGCAGTACAAAATGACCTCCAGCTATATAGAAATCCTAAGCCTAAGAAATCCTGTGCTCACTTCTCTTCAGCTTCTGAAAGAGCTGAAAACAGAAGGAGCAGCTGTCACTAGTTGTGGCATCTGCAAAGCAGGTATTTATGAGCAGCTCAGGTAGCCAGTCTCTTCTCTCACTCCTCCATCTTCCAATAAAGAAAGGGTAAGTGACAGTGTAGCCGGTGTACTCTTTTATTAATTAGAAGTGGCAGTGTACCAAGAACACTTATCAGGAACTTGCAAGTCAGTATTAGTATGTCAGATCCTCATGATCTGTCACTCTGGTTTTAGGTAAGCAGGGAAAACCTTTTAGTATTCTGGTGACTCTTGACATTCATAAGTGATTGCAACCACTTACAGACAAGGCCAGAAACTGCTGCATGGCTAAACATGTGCAGCTGACTGACTGTCAAAGAGGACTATCTGGAAGACTGTGGAATTATTATACAAGATTTCACACGGCCAATGATCGTTATTTTTTTAATTCTGTCCAAGAGCAAAAAAAAAAAAAAAATAGAGAACTTCATGTTCTTGTAGTATAGCTTACAGAAATGATTGGGAAGATCTGTTATCATAGAGTCTACTCAGATATTTTTAAGGGTGAATGCAGTTCTTAAGCTGGTTGACAATGGTAGAACAAATAGAGAGGGTGTCGAGCCAGCACCCTGATTTTCCATTCATGTTCCATTTTCCTAAGGGCACCCTATATCTAACTCTGCTCCTACTTCCCTGTCAGAAGTATGGTTAAGAGAAAGGAAATCTTTTCCCCCTGTGACCATGCAATAAAGGAATTGACACAAACATTAAAATGTTTGTGACTTTGACATAAACCAGGACATTTTAGATGAAAAGCACATTCCAGTTGCAGAGGCTGGATTTCGTCTGTCAGAGCTCCTCTGTAACCTAGTTTCAGGAACAACTGTATCATGAATAGTCTTACTCAGTCAAGGAAGTAAAATCCTGGAAAAAAAAGCAAGGCAGTAGAGCAGAAGTCAGTAGTAAATAACAGCTTTTACTCTGCACGTCCATTAAGTTGTTTCTGAGCTCCAGTCAGCATTACTCTTTCACTTTGAAAAAAGCAAACATCTTCTAAAGAAAAATGCCTGGCTCTTTTGTAGTTGTTAGTGTTGTAGGTTTACACTGAATACCTTGTAGTTATAGAGGGTTGAAGTGACTTGAGTTTGAAGTGACAGCTTTTGTATAGGACAGTATCTCCTGTCAATACACACCTTCCTTATACACTTCACAGGGGGAAGAAACTGGAGGCCTTGACTGAAATGTTAGTGTAGAATGACATTCAGTCTTTACTTTTTGCCCTTCCTGGGATCATACTCCTTCTCCTGAACCTTAGATTACGAGTTTGAAAAGAGTATGTAAAGCTCTGGTAGGTTGCTTAAGCTAAGCCAGCAACTTAAAACATCAACACCAGACAAAAGGGCTAATTACCACCAAGAAACAAACACATTTCTTACTGTGAAGCAGAAACAGGTAGAAACGACTGTACCAGTTCTTAAATATTTTTGCTCTACCCTGTCAATAAACCCACATGCTCTGTACCCATGATGTTCACCCTGGAAAATTTGATGGCAGTGCTTTATTTGGCCAGTCTTGTACTTGTCTGTAACTGCAACATTACAGCATAGGAAACTTGTGTCATGACAAGGTTTTTTATGATTATGAGCAGTAGTTTAACAATTAAATGCTCCTTTATGGACCTGTTCTGAGAACTGTCAAAAAAACCCTTCCAGTTCAAGCAGGACAGTTTTGATCACGCCGTTAAGTGTTTTAAGGAGTCCAATTTCTTTGTCAAGGTTCTCAGAGACAAGAGACAATTTCTCAAGACTTACAGTATTAGTTCCCAATCTATCAGTCACTGTTATGGGACAAGCCTTGAGAGGCTGATGGCTCAAGTCTATTAACTGCTCACAAGATTGATAACAGGATAAATTGTAAAGGAAATGGTAGATTTCCAATCAGTCTGACAATCTTTTTTAAACTAGCAGCATTATAATAGAATAGACTGGGGCTGATACAAGCAGATCCTCCGTTAGAAACTTTTTTTTTTTTTTTATGAAAGTATACATGAAAAGTAAAAAGATCGGCACAAGCCAGAAAACTGAAGACTTTCTCTTTCAATATTCAGTCTCAGCTCTTCTGGGCAGTCAGGAACTGACAGTATGATAAACACTGTATAATTAACTGCACATGGGACAGCCATTATACAGCTGCAATATGTAAAAGCAACAGCATTAACTTTTATTTGTGGGGTGGCAGAGACATAATGCTCCACATTGTTTCTGAAAATATCCTCTCTAGGGTAAGCTAGTACTTCCATAGGGCAGTTATCATCTAGTCTTACCTTCTAGAAGGAAATTATTTTAAAGACTTGTTTATATTAGGGTACATAAGAAAATATGTGGGAGGAGTGGAGTGCTCTCACACCAAACACTTTAGTTTTCTAGAGGACAGACTTCTGAACCTGACAGTGCCTCAACTCTTCCAAAGCTTAGGTGAAGCTGGAGGGTGTTTGCCCCCACATCACAATATGACAGAACAAAGCAGCCTTCTGAGAAGCAATTTTTGCCTGCACAAGAAAGTGCCAGGAATTCTGATGCGTCTTTGTGCTGAACTAGTTCTGGCCATGCAGCACCTGCAGCTACTGCTCTGACAGAGTAGTTGACTGTGCCTGTTGGCGTTTTTTTTTTTTTTTTTTAATTCCCAGTGAATACTCCTTTACAGTGCTTGTGCCCATGTAACCCTATTTTCATCTTTACAGCACCTTACATCTCTTCAAGTGATTAATTTTGCAGTTCATTAAACGAGTCCAACAGAATTAATTTCATTGTAATGCAAGTTCACTCCCATAATATAACTACACAGCTTGCAAATGTAGGCAAAAACCTTTCAATTGTATGCGGTGGCAGATCTCAGAAACAGTTCTTAAAATCTACTATTAAAAACAGGATTGAGAGCTGTTTTCACATCTACATTTACAGATTTCTAAGCAAACACAGAATCAAAGATTAGAGCTCAATGTGCTGATTATTTTGTTCCTAATTAATGCTGCCCAATCATAAGAGCAGGTTCAGTTTTTTCATTGCAACCCTGAAAGCATGGCACCCTCAACCGCTAACAATGAAAGTAATATATTTTAATATTTTAGAAGTTCTTAGACCAGTATTAATTAAGAGCCTTTCAAAGTTACCCACAGGGCTGTAAGTCAGATGTTTCACAAGGGAAAAATGAAGCAACATTCCCAGTTCTGCCTGGAGCAAGCACTCGCAAGCCACGGTGGCCCTAGCACACTGGTCATGCTGTTCTCCCCAAGAGTGATCTCCTTGCGCACAGGGTGAAAACCCAGACCTCCCAACATTCTTCTCCAGTACTTCTATGCCCAAATTATCATGTGCAATCTAGTATGCTGATTTTAAAAAACAAAATGATGGATTATGGTCCACATTACATTGGAAAAAAATATCAATGTCTTTGGATTCATAATTGGTCCTGGACAATATCTTACATGATACAGAATGCAAAATAAAATGAAGTATTCTTCAGCATTTTTTTGACAAAGCAATTTTGTAGCACTAGAAAATTCTGCAATGATTCATGTGAACAAAAATATCTTTTATATTATAAAAGTATTTTCAAAGCTCTTCTGCATTCCTGAGCATTGATGTCTTGCCTGCAGGTGATCTCACACTAGAATCTGTCCGTATGTTCTCCCTACCCCAACTCTGTTCAGAAGGGTACACATGCATATAAAAGGGAAAAAGGAAAGCAATTTCTCTTAAAAAAAGCTGAAAATATATTTTTTTAATATAGCACTGACTAAAATTAATGATATTTAATCATCTTGTTCTTTAAAATGAACATGGCAAAATTGGCAGACTTATCTTCATTCTCCCTCCTCACAATTCATCCTGAAAGAAAGTTAGCAAAGACAAAACAACCGAAAATAAAACATTAACAGAGCAGTTTAACTGGAAGTAACTGTCAGCTAGTTTTGATCAAGGTAGTCTTTTCTAATGAGAGAAGCCATTTAAATGAGGGTATGATTAACGAGAAAACTGCCGATTGTCTGATTTCCTGCTAATGTGTTTGAAGATTTTAGCTTTATGGACGTTCTTTGCTTTCTGGTAACCAAATCCTCCACCTCCACCTCTTTTCTGTAGTCTTCTGCCTTGGTTGCTGTTCACATCTGGAATTGTTTTGGTTAAGGAACTTAAAAAAGAACAATTTGAAATGCCTTTTTAAAGGTATTTTAAGAGCTAAGATGAGAAAAAATAATGGCATTATACAAAAAGATAATTTGTGCAACTATAGAAGAAGCCATTGGGAACTTACTCAATGCCTATCATTCAATAAATACATTTTATCCTTCTGTTGCCAGCTGAGTAGACCACTGCTTCAAATTCGACCTTCTGGCTGGTTTGAGAATAATCTAGAAACAATCTTCTATGGCCTTGCATTCCACAATTCAGCACTTCAGTACATAGCTCAGAATGAAAATGGGGCTACATGAAATAACATATTACCCTAGAACATGTGTGCACTATTTTCACATCTGCTAACCTGCAGCATCCAAAGTATTAACATATGTGCACAGGTGTTCATAAGCAAATATTAACACTAGAGAAATTAAAATTAACATTTTCTTTGACAACTGCTCTCTGAGCATGATGCATGTGATTAATATCAAAAGTGAAAGGGTGGCAGGGGAAAGAAAATCAACATTTAACCTTAGGTACTTCAGCAAGTTGCACTGAACATTTTAGAGCAGAAACTCAGTTCTGCAAAAACTGCAGTAAAAGGATACTGAGGTCAACAAATGGAGGGACTTTAAAACCAAACGAAAGGCTGACTTTGGGCAGATCCAAGTTGTTGACATTGTAGATCTGTTTTAGAGAGTGGGAGTCGTAAGCTCTAATGTAAGCTTTGTACCCTTCCTGGGCCGACTTGTGAAGGAAGTAGTTCTTCTCAATCAACTTCTCCAGCTGGTCAGGAAAAAAAGCCAGAAAGACACATGCAATTATGCCTGTAGAAACTGCTTAAGCTACAAGCAAACAAATTATTTACTGTGTGAGTTGCAATGATGTTTGCTATTCATCTCAGTAAAACGGCTCTATTACAGCAGAGTGCACAAATATGTATCAGAGCACTTTTATCACTCCACAAAACTACATAGGCTGAAAATTTGGGGATGACACTACCAGGCTTTTAAACCTGTCATCTAGATTCTTCGTTTCATGTCTCTTTAATGCTGCAAATTCATCATAAATAAGCAGTGCTAATTCTAAGACAAAAATACACGTTCACTAGTGTTAACAGAGGCATTTTGTTAGTTGAGGGCTAAGTTCCCAATATTGCCACCTCTAAATCTGTCTCATTTAACCCTTGACATTGATTGACATACTAAAAATAAGCTGCATTTGGTCACACTGCTTCCTAATTACTGCTCTCCAGGAATCTCTTTCTGTAAGGACTGTGTTCAGTGCTTCTTGTACTGACTATTTAAATTTAAGCTACAGTAGAGATGTTTTACAGAGCTCATACAAAAGAATAATTTACATAGAAACAGAAACTCACATCTATTCCAAAAGTATAGGTAGTCTGTCAATGTGAATTTCTATTCCAATAGGGACTTACTACTGCTCTCTTCCAGTATCTATACTACTCTATTCCAATTCCATAGCTATTTTTGCAGCACTAGAGTGCAGAAAAGGTTTGGCTGCAGCCAGGTTTTATTTCCATCAAAAAGTTAAAAATATCACTAGTATCATAGAATGCTTAAGGTTGGAAGGGACTTCCAGAGATCACCTAGCCCAACTCTCCTGCTCCAGCAGGGAGACCTAGAGCACACGGCACAGGGTGGCATCCAGGCAGGTTTGGAAGATCTCCAGAGAAGGAGACTCCACAACCTCTCTGGGCTGCCTGTGCCAGGGCTATGTCACCCTCACAGCAAAGAAGTTCTTCCTCATATGGAGAGGGAACGTCCTGTGTTGCAACTTACAGCTGTTACCCCTTGTCCTGTCACCGGCCACCACAGAGAAGAGCCTGGCCCCATCCTCCCTACAATCACCCCTCAGATACTTGAACACGTTTATCAAATCTCCTCTCAGCCTTCTTTTCTCCAGACTAAACAGGCTGGTATATCTAGAACACGTACTAGCATTTTTAGTGTTGGTCATATATGTCTTTCAGCTTGCTGAAGTTGGAGGAAATCATCTTGCAAGACATATGTTACTAATAATTAATCTGAACATATGCAACTTCAATAAAAGCTTTCCCAAGTCTGTGTTTACTATGCTAGACAAACTCAGAAGCTGAAAGCAAGTCTTACATTACAGTGGCACTGTAACCTAAATGAAAAAACAATCCTTAAATACAAACTCATAATGATGACACAATTTGGCAGTGGATAATAAAATAACTTTGAATTCAAAATACTGTATCTCTAGTGTCATATAGGAGTGGAATTTACCATAGAGTACTTATTTATATGAACTTTACAAAGCATTTGCACTAAAAAAGAAAATCATTAAAGACTATAACATTCTCTACTTAGGTTACTGTCATATAAATGTTTAAAGTAGTCACAATATGAGGTCATTTTTATACCTGAATAAGGATATCTGAAACTTTTGACCACGAAAACTCAAATTCACTTAATGGTACCTTAAAAAACAAACAAACAAACAAAAAATAAGTACATTAATTATTTATATACACTGTGTAAACAGTGACTGAATTTAAGACCTAGGCTAAACAGGAAAAGCTCTGTTAGGTAATAGCTATGATATTAAAAAAAATTATTAGTTGATATGTGATACTAACTCTGAAGTTCAAAGACTGTTTTGAAAACGAAAAGCGTAACTGGATATATGCTTTAGGATTCTGACATCCTCTTTTATTCAAAATAATGATCTCACCATTATAACTACATCTCGGAAGGTAATAAAGTGCCTTTACACCAATAGTATTATTTTCTTTAAACTAGAGTGGTAAAGATGGTCATTATGATGCTTTACCACTTTAAGCTACACCAGTTTAGTTACAAGTGGCAAAAAAATGCAGTGTAAATAAAGCCAACAGGAAACATCTAAGAAACTACGTTCTATCATGTTAGAACAATTATATTTGGAGGAGGGCTACTGTTCTTTGGACAGTGAACAAAATGCAATTATTCTTTGAGCAGAAAAACAACTGGAAAAAACAACATCCAGGTTTTAAACCCCACTGGAGGGCTAAGCTCCAAGGTTCCTTCCATGAACAGCCTGCAAGAAAATACTTCTATAGCACACTTCTAAGCTCAGTTGCAAAGCAAACATTATCAAATATACTTGACAGTTACTTTTGTGCTGCTCCCTAAATACTTCAGCTAAGTTTTCAGTTAAATATTTCCTAAGCAATAAAATGATTTTTGCTTAAAATGTAAAATATTTGATTAATCATTACAGACTCTGCCTTTAAAAATTTGCTTGCACAATTAAAAAAAAAAAGTTGTACTCCAGCTTACCCTGGCTTGTTTCAGATAACGCAGAAAGCCTAGTTCTTCTGGTCGCAAAATGAGCAAAGCGTGGCCCCTACCATTGATACCTCGGGCAGTTCTTCCAACTCGATGAATATATTCCTTTGGGAAAGGGCAAATAAGGGTCCAGTCAGTCTTTCAGACATGCCATACTGTGAACAGCTCACAGAAAAACTAATTCAACGTTAAGACAGGACAGTGATTCATTCATTAGGTTTTAAAATCTGTTCTTAGTAAAAACATAAGACAGGAATACTTGGTTGTGTTTCAACTTCCATTGTGAATAGTACCTTGGTTTGCAGTAGCTGAAAATTAAGCTTTTGATATGTAAGCTCTGTATATTTCTGAAGACTTACAAGTTTTATGAGTTTTGCTTGTTTGAGCTGGACATTTATTCAAATGAGAATTTGGCTTTTTAAATAAAAATCAAATTTCCATTGTCAAACCTGTCAGGAAAGTTGGGGATGCACTTAACAGCATACTCCTTTTAAAAAATTATTTGTTGTTTAGCTATTATACTTTAAATCGCTTTAATAACACGAAGAGTAATACTTTAAAACACCACTCTTTTTAAAAAGATACCAAAGGCTTTATCCATTTTCTAGAAGCCAGTCAGAAGGAAATGGAAGAAATTAGCTGCTGATGTGCACATGGCTGGAGCCTCCCTCACGCAGCAGATTGACATTTTCTCAGCAGATACATTTGGAGCTGGGGTTTGATTTGTTCTAGGAAGGTATTCTATTTCCTCAACTTACTTTTGGATCATCTGGAGGGTCATACTGGACAATCCAGTCCACTTCAGGAATATCCAGTCCTCTAGCAGCTACATCAGTACACAACAGTATTCCGGATTCTGCATTACAGAACTGGAAGAATGTTGTTGTACGTTTGGTTTGTTTCTGCTTCCCCTGGAAGTAAACACATTGAAGACAAAATTTGAAAGAAGAAAGTCTGTCATCTTGTAAGCTTAAATGTAATTTCCCATTTTACTTATTGTATCAGTGGCAAAAACATAATTTACAGCATCTTGACATCTTACATGACCAACAACAATTTCTGAAAGAAAGACCAGCTTTCCAAACACAACATAAACTATTATCAGTGTTTCAGCCCAGGTTTGGAAACTAACAAGATAAGAATATTGACATGTTATTACTAGTCTTTGCTTTATCTCCTTCCTCTACAAAGTGTTCTCAAGATCATCATCAGTTTCTGAGCAGGGTATCATTCTATTAGAAACTGCCACGAAATAAATGAAAGCAAAAAAAAAAAAAAGTCAGCAACAACTTATAGGTACTATCAAATTGATTAAAAATAAGTTGATAATTAAAATACTTACATGAATGGCCATAACAGGCAAATCAATATAGTTGAGTAACTCATAATGATACTTCACTGACATACACGAAGAAAAAAATACCATCAATTTCTTTTTCCGGTTCTTCTTGAGGAAGGTGAAGAGCAAAAGGAATCTTTTTTCCGATGGACATACTACATAGCCCTGGAAATTATCAGATATTGTAAAATAAAGCAGCATGAAGTACACTTTTAATTCACTAATATAACTGCATCTTGAGTGTGTTATGTTCTGAAACAAACATGTCAGTTATTTATGGAAGAAAATTATCTGGCAAAACTCTCCATTTATAATCTGTCCCTCACTCTGGCATATGAAACACCTTAAGTAAGGTGATGAACTTGACAAGAATAAACAAATGTTACGGAGAGCAGACTGAATAAATCCCTTTAGGCAACTGAAAGCTTTTGCTCGTTAGGATGGTAAACACTCTCTAAAGCCGTGTTTATACAACCCACTGGCCAACATGAAAACAGGACCTTGGTAGATTCACAGATCATAGACCTTTTAATATCATTGTTTTTTACCTGTTCAAGACCGTCTACTGTTGCGGTTTCCTTGTTATCGTCAACCCCAACATATAGTGGCTCTTTCTTTAGAGAGATCTTAGCCAGATCTTCAACCTTTCTGGTTTGAGTAGCAGAAAAAAGCATCGTCTGTCTGCGCTCTGAAAATATTAATTTTGAAACAGTCTCATTTTTTTGAGAAAAGTAATATTGAATTTAATAATGAATTCTAATTCAGACATACAGCTTCTAAAAAACAGAGCTGTAGCTGTATTATATATTGCATATGATGCTTAGGTTGCTTTGATCTCCCAAATCCTATTATCTATAAGAAGTATTTTAATAAATGTTAGCACCGTGTATTAAAATTCTTCTAGATTTACACATTGCATATTAAATAGGCACACATGAAATACAAAATTTCAGGTGTAGAGTTTGACATTACTTATTAACATGGTATTTCCATGTTCTTTTTCTCTCCATTTTAAAAAGTAAAGTAAAATCTTGGTGACTCCAAGAAAAGATGAACGTGTTTTGCAGATCAGTTGCATGGAATAGCGAAATTAAAAATAAGAAATTAGGAAAGGAAAATGTATAGGGTAAGCGTTCAAATAAAATTCCTTAAAGACTGTCCTTGGAGATATGAAGAAACTTCTAACTGCACGCAGAAAGACTTTCGTTTTAATATAGTATTTAAACATTATTAGGGAACAAGGAACTACAGGAAATAAACATGCACTCAGAGAAAGATGAATGACATAATGTAAAAGGTAAAATAAAAGGATCTCACATGAACAATTTACATGAATAATACCCATGAAATGCATATAAAAATTCTGTATATCAAGTAAATCATGCTAAATACTATATGCTAGTTATTTAAAAAAGGACAGAATAAGCAAATCACTCTGAAGTGTGTTTACAGAACCATAAAAATTAATAACTTTTCTTACAGTAATCGAGTCATAAAGAAGACATAATGTCAGTCAAATGATTTTCTGGAAAGATTGATTTTTTTTCTTACTTGGTAGAAGTTTTATGATCTGTTTCATTTCTTCTTCAAACCCAACCTCTAAGATACGATCTGCTTCATCAATTACCAAACACTGCAAGTTCTTGTACATGAAGCCCGGAGTGTTCTAGAGATTAAAAAGCTCAAAGTCAGACAGTGACACGGGTCTAGCTTTGTTGTTTAATAATGCATATGAGAAAACAGTATTTTTCCTACCTGCATATGATCCAAAAGTCTTCCTGGTGTTGCCACTATGATGTTGATGCCATTTCCAAGTTTCTGTGCTTCTGCTGATCTGTTACTGCCCCCCATTATCAGACCATAGGTGTGAACATGATGATTCATAAGTTCTTTAAGAACTCCGTATGTTTGCATAGCGAGCTCTCGAGTGGGTGAAAGAATAATAACACCCGTCCCTGAATGGGAAGAAAAAAAAAAAAAAAAAAAAAAGAGAGCGAGAGAGAAATAAAAACAATCAAAGAAACAAAAAATAAGATCAGTTTAAGTTAAAATAGCTCATCCCGTCCCCTGCGTTGCCCTGTCCCATGATGGTTGGGCCTTTGTCAAATTCAATGGTGAGTGGAAAGGAGAGCCTTACCATTTCTAGGCATGAATTTTAGCTTGTAGATGAGCTCAACTGCAGGAATAAGAAATGCAAGGGTTTTGCCACTGCCTGTTTTTGCTGCTGCCAAAATATCCCTGTATATGGCAAAGTTAGAAAGAGAGAATCTGAGTTAGTTAAAAAGCAATCCTGTTTTGAATGAATTTGAATGACCGAAAATGTGAAAATATAACATGACTCAAAAGAAGCTTGTATGGTAAGTTTAAGAGCTCAATGGCAGATCTCATCCATTCATCTCTATCTCTGGAAGTTCTATGGGTCACAGTAACACAAGAAACTAATGAAAACATATTTCCCTGCTTTCAATCCCAATACAAAGCATTTTCCATAAATTTACCTGTATTTCTTCACACCATAGATATACTCTGTTAATTTGTAACAATGATTACAAACAAAATAAATATTTAAAACACATGATTAAAAAAAAGTCACTCGTTTTTAGCAGGAAGTCATTTGGCAAGTATTTAATTTGCAAGCAAGATTTACATGGTGTTCGAGATCTATACAGCAATATGAAATAAACATAAATTGCTTACCTGCCTTCCAAAAGAGGCTTAATACTTTTATGCTGAATTTCCGTCATGTTTGTGAAGCCCATATCATTTATGCCTTTCAGGGTGTTCTCACTGACCAGACCAGCAAGGGAAGCAAAAGAAGTGTCTTCAAAAGCACCTGAAGAAACACCAAGAGGAAAAATATCCTATACTGTGTTCCTATACATACCACATAAACCTGTTAAAAATGAACACTAATGCATGGATTCTTATACCAAATTTAGTAGTCATTTACCTCTATATTGCCCTTGAACTTTTCTTTCTATAAACATACACACACGCGCTACATATACAGCATGCACGCATATACATGCGCATTGCACCTATATATAGTATGCGTGTTTTCAAACAGCTTTTTACTGGTGAATTTAAGACCAGTAAGGATTATATACAATGCAAATTTCAAAAAACAGAGGCTGAATAAATAGTTCTACAGATACTAGTAGTATGTTGTATAAATATTCAAGTGTCTGATTCTTAACAAATCTGAAAACAGCAACTTGCCCTAGAACAGACCTTCAGAACTTGTGTCTTCTTTTCTATATAAGTGCTAAAATCCAAAATACCTGTTACACCTAGTGGCAAACTGGGCACTTCATCCTCCTCCTCCTCCTCTTCCACTGCTTTCTCTCCAGAATCCTGCCCGTCTTCATTTTCTTCTATCTGTGCAGGCTCATCTTCTTCAGCCTTTGCTTTTTTAGTCTCTGTACCTAGCAGGTTATTTTATATGAAACAAATGAGTCAGCTTCCATTACAGACATGAAAAACAATCTCATCAAAATAAAAAAAGGCATGTGTGTGTGTGTGCCGGGAAAAGTGACACAAAATGCATTTCCTCCCTCCGCAACCACTCTTACAAACCCCAGTCTGAAGGGGATTGGAAGGGGTGGTGGAAGAGAAACCGCTCCCCCCCTCATTTCTGTAAGATTACGCGCATTTACAAAATAAATATTAACAGGACGGAACGTGGCACGCGGAGCCGCTGCGGGACTGCGAACTCGCCGCGCTCCGGTTCCGCCTGCGCGGGCCGGAGCTGGCGGCGGCGCCACCACGTACCGTCCTCGGCGGCCGCCGGCACCTTCCTCTTCTTCCTCTTCTTCTTCTTGCCCTCCGCCAGAGCCGGGCCCGCCGCCGCCGCTGCCTCTGCGGGAGCCGCCGCTGCCTCCGCGGCAGCCGCCGGCGATGCGGCCGCCGCCGGGAGCCCCGGCGAGGCCGCCTCGGCTGCGGGGGTGCGGAGAGGGGAGACGCGTTAGAGCGCGCGGGGAGCCGCCCGCCCGGCGATGCGGCCGCCGCGCCGCCCTACCTGCCCGCTCGGCCTCCCGCTGCCTCAGGTTGCGCTGCCGCAGCTTCAGGTTGCGCTTGTGGATCTTCTTGCGCAGCAGCCGCATGGGCAGGTTCCCCGCCGCCACCGACACCGACATCTTCCCCACGCGGCGGCGCCGGAACCGCCGCGCCGGAACCACCGCCTCCTCCCGGCCGGGCCGCAGCGGCCCCCAGCGGCGCGGAGGAGGCAGC